>JABUQX010068488.1:12500-22047 GCA_015478945.1 Trachelipus rathkii | reverse complement strand
TTATGATCATTCATTGTATGACCTTCCTATATATATAATATATATTACAAATAATATAATATATATATATATACTTATTATAGAGGGGAGGGAAGTGCTACGCGCACGTCACCTCTCCAAATACTGGGTTCCTGGGGCCTCGTAACGTAAATTTTGAATATTCTAATATATTATATTTATTATTTATTCTCTTTATTTATTATAATCATATATATATTTTATATTTCTCTTTCTTTTTTAATATTTAAATATCTAATATCTATCTTATTCTTATTTCTATTCTTATAGTATTATGGATTATAGAGTATTAGCCTATTATTACATGTTTTATAATATTATATATGCAAAATGGGGCGGTGGACCTCTGCAAGAAAAAAAAATTGGACCCAACCACTCGAATCATTTGATAATAGAGGTGGGTGGGAAATATCTGAAGCCGATTGTACACATACCGTTTTTGGTACAACAAATTTTGTTTCCTCCCAGTTATGGGTCAGAACCCATGAGATATTTAAGGCGCTGCAAATCGCGTGCTATTAATAAGACAATATAAGCTATTTATACATTAATTACTATACATAATATGGTAAAAAATGCTGCTATAAAACATTATAATACACAAGATTTTATGTTATTTAGATACATTATAATGTTAAATAAAAGCAAAGTGCATTTCTTTCTCCGGCAAGCAAAATACAGATACGTAAGATTTTACAGAAAACTTTTTTTTCGTTAACTTTTATGCATTTTTTTTACAAGTATGTATATAAGCAAAGTATAATATTCTTTTTTTAAAGAATATATATAATATATATAATAAATATATATAATATAATATACCCAATATATATATGTATATATATATATATATATATATATAATATAATATATATATATATATATAGTATATACTGATATATAAAATAATGTTATATAGATCAAATAAAATAGGAATGTTACATTTAAGATCAATGACAAATCACCAAGGTTTAATTCAATGTTTATAAAGAATTTGCTAGCATTTTTGAGAAGCAATTCTCTATAAAATTTTTAAAAGGCAACTAACATGTATTTTTAAAAATACTGCCTTAAAGAAATATTTTAAAAACAAATTTTAAAATCAAAATAATTAGTTTACTATATATATATATATATATTATATATATATATATATATATTAATATAAATATATATAATATATATTATATACTATATATATATTATATATATAGTATATACAACATAATATATATATATATATATTATATATATATATATATATATAGGTATATATATATATATAATACTATAATATTTTATTTATATATAATATATATATATATATATATAATATATTATATAATTATATAATATATATTATATATTATTATATATAATATATATATATATATACTATACATACTATATATAATATACTATATATATATATAAATATATATATATATATAATATATATATATATATATAATTAATATATATATATATTTATATAATACATACATATATATATATATATATTATATAATATATATTATATATATATATATATATATATATATATATATAATATATATATATATATAGTATTATATGTGTATATATATTATATATAATATTAATATAATATATTATAAATATATATATATATATATAATATATATATATATATATATATATATATATATTATATACCTATATCACCAACAGATGAGCATAGTGATCATCTAAAGAAAGTATCAAAATTAGTAAAGCTAAATTCATTCATTTTAAGGGTAAAAATCCCGGTTTTGGGGTTTGTTTTTCCCTCTCATGTAGGGACCTTGCTATTTATGATTCGTACAGGAAATCATCCTTGCGTCTGTCTTCCCTGCTTACGCATCTGCGAGTGTTGTCTTTTTTTTTTTCTTGTCCCCATACTCCTGCTGGATCTTCAGGGTACTCTTAGAAAATTGAAACCTCAAATTCGATTTCTACGAAGTGTCATAAACATACATTGATACCAATATTGTGCTATTAGCCGATGATTGTTAACTCAACACCGCGACCGCGATGACACCGACACCGACACCGACACCGACACCAGATCACCGACACCGCACGATAACCGACACCGACCACAGACTCATGAAGCATTCACAATCCTCCGAATGTTTTTCTTCACCCCGCCCCTCTTCTTCCTTGAAAATACTACAATACCTCCCCGAGGTTCTGTCGGCTATTTATTTTTCACCTAGCTACGCCATTTCCTACTTGATGGGGCTCAGCACCCTTCCATAGGGCGAGCGGGGGAAAGAGGACACCAGGCCAAGAGGACCTAAGCTAATGGGTTAACAAGTTTTGAGAGGGATACGTCAAGCTAAAAACTCAGCCTAATTGAGAATTGAAATTTAAAGAAACGGGAGGGCTTTGTGACATCATGAAACCATTGCTCGTGAATGGCTAACCATACCATTTTTTCTTTTAACTCTATCTTTAAATTAACGGGTCTTGTAAAACTTCTCGAAGGCAAAGAAGGGTAATTTCAATGCATTAATTAGTTGTTCATCATGATCGCCTTCAACCAGGGACCAAACGTCTGGAACATGACAAGTTCAGCGTAACGCAATGAAAAATCTGACAAAAATTATCGCCTGGTCATTCCCCTTTCTTTAATTCTATATAAATGTTTACTTTCACTTTTCTTTCTTTCTCCTCTCTTATAATATCTATATAAATGTTAACAGTCACTTTTCTTCCCTTTCACAATTTCTATATCAATGTCTCGTTATCTCCTTCTCTCTTCTCCTATATATATTAAATATATATATAATATACTATTATATAATAATAAAATATATATATATATATATATATAGTAATATATATATATATATATATATAATATATATATATATATAATATATTATATATATATAATATATATATATATAAGATAAAATATATTACCGTATATTATATACGATAACTATATATATATATATATATATATATATATATATATAATATATATATATATATAAAATAAATATATATAAGTATATAATATTAATAATATATTTACTTATATATAAATATATATATTATATATTATATATATAATAATTACTATTATATATATAATATATATATATTAATAATTATATATATAGATATATATATATATATATTATATATATATATAATACCGTATATATAATATATATATATATATATACGATATATTATATAATATATATAACGTATATTATATATATAATATATATAATATAGTAATATATATAATATATATTATTATATATATATATTAAGAAAATGGTGGCAGCGAAATCATGAAACACCTTTTTTTAAACATGGGGAGACGTAAAAGGTGGACATGGTACCGGTGGAATTCAGAAAACCACGAAACAAGGAAAAACTATAAATATGATTCTAATGATAATTAATCGATACAGAGGGAAATGCTCATGGATTTTAAAAGTCTAGCCATCAAAGTGCCTCTGGATCGACTTACAGACTTATGGCTGGGGAAGATAAGATGGAGACAAAGGGAGAAACCAAAGAAAGTAACCAGAGAACGATACTATTTTGAAAATTGTAAAGAATGAAAACAACCAAGAGAAGATAAACGAACAAACTAATTTAGCAAAATATGAAAGAAATCTAAGGAATTGTGGTAACAAGCGGTGAAAATGAAGAGAATCTGTGAGGCATCTGAGCCTTTTTTGTGAGCAGGTGATTGGAACAAATAACTTCTGTAGTGGAAAAAGAACAAAGACTGTTTGGCGAAATGAGAAAGTCAGAGACGTAGTAAAAGAAAAAAACAAGAATGCCGTTAATGATTGAATACAAGGACACCGGAAAAAATAGAAACGCCTATGTTCCGGCGAGAAATCGAAGTCAGACAGTATAAAGAGAGGAAACATCGACCTGTCATGGGGAAAGGCATAGGAAGGAGAAATTGGAGGATGAATGAGGACACGAGGAAGTTAATATATGGAATGGCTAAGAGAATAACGAACAAAAAATGAACCTAAACACGAATTTAATAACTCAAAACAAAGACGAGAGAACCAGTAGGTGGATAATGGAAAAAGGGTCGACGGAAATATGGGAAAGAATTTTGATGAATTTTAAGAAAGTGTGAGGACTGAAAGAATATATATAGAGGAGGAAAACCCACAAATGGAAGACCGAGAAAGATAACTTAACCGATACATTGCGAGGAAGAGACAACTATATAGAAGCCTTAAAATATGGAATAGCCGGAAATCGAATGGATTGAAGTAATGAAATATTTTCCAAAAATAGGAGAAGGTATCGGTGGCATGAATGACAGAACTTATAATTGTATCTTGTGAAAGCTACAATACGTCCAGAGTCTGGAGAAAACGCAGTGAGATGCCCAATCATAAAAAGAATGAATTAGAAGAGAGTGTCAGATTTCAGAAGATAGTGCTGCTATTGAGCGCATATAAAATATACGAGAGGATAATAGAAAAAAAGACTCCGGAGAGAATTAGAGAGAACAAGATCGGAGTTGGTAACATGGATTCAGGGCAAATGGAAAGCGTATGATTGATATTTTCTTTCAAATGTTATGGAAAAGAATCATAGTAATGGAATAAGAATAGCATATTGATCTGCATTTATAGATCTAAGAGAAACCTTTTGATAGAAGAAAGATAGATATTAAGTGGATAGTGATGGAGGATCCTGCGTATGGAATAAATAAGAAGCTGATAAGTAGGAAATGTATGAAATTGTATGAAAACCCAATAACACGGTTAGAACGGAGATATGAAGGAAAAATGGTTTGAAACGAAGACTGGAGTAAAGGCAGGGCAGTTTTGCTGTCCCCTTACTTTTTGCTTTTATCTGACCAACTACTTGAAGAGGATTGGGAGAAGGATAGTGAATATATCTTTGTTATTAAATGCGGACGACGCTGCTAGGTGACAAAGGGACAACATGAGTGAAAGCTGCTGTGCTGGATATGAAGTTCATGATGGGTGGGAAATCGAGAAATAAACAGGAGAGAAATCGGGTGATAAATGGTGATAGCGAACAGGGAGAACACCGCGGATTATGAATGGAGGAATATTAGAGTTTGAAACAGGGCCAGTAGATTCAAATATCTAGGAATGATATTTGATGAGAAAGGTTGGATAGATTAAGAACTAAGGGAAAGAATAACGAAATGCTCAAGGAAATGTGGGAATATTGTCCCTGTTGATTCGACCGCAGAGAGTGAGTGAGAGTAGAGTAAAAGTGACAATACATAGTGCAACCATCCTAATCGCACCATATACTATACGGTCCGGAATGTTGGTACTTAACATAAGATAAAGAAGAGTAAAATATGAAGCTGCGGAAATGCAGGTGTTGAGATTATAAGAGGAGTAAGCGTTGAGGGATACAAAGTTAGGAGTGAAGCAATAAGAGAAGAGCTAGTCCGCCCAATAACTGAATGTATTGAGAGAAACCAGTTGAGATGGTTTGGACATGCGGAAAGGATGAAGCATACTTCCCGAAGATTACATAATTGGAAACCTATGGGGAGGCGAGATGCAGTGAGAAAATCGAGAAAAAAAATGGGAAGGATGATGTGGAAGAAGGCGATTGTTGTAGAGGGGAAGAAACATGGAGAATGGTGGAAAGAAAGATCAGAATATCGAAGAACAATATAATATATATATATATAAATATTATATATAATATATATCTATATTATATATATATATATTATATATATATATATATATAACTATATATATAATATATATATATATATATTATATATATATATAAAATATAAATATATATATATATATATATATATATATATATATAATATATATAATTATATAAATATATATATATATATATATATATATATATATATATATATATATATAAGTATTATATATATATAAATAAATAATAATAATAGATATATATATATAATATATATAATATAATATATAATATATATAGGTATATACCCTATATATAAAATAATATATTTTATGTATAATTATATAATTATAATATATAATATATATATATATATAATTATAATATTAACCTATATATTATATATATATATAAATTATATATTATATATATATATATATAATATAATACTTATATATAATACTATATTTATAATATATATAATAATATATATATATATATAAATATTTATATATAAATAATTATATATATAATATAATATATATATATATAATATATATAATATATAATATCTATATATATATATAATATATATATATAAATCCTTTGAAAACAAAAATAAAAAATAACCAATAAAAATAAAATATATAAATAATAATAATAATAATAATGATAATAATAATAAAATAATAATAATAATAATAATAATATATAATAATCAATTATAAGCATAAAATAGTAATAATAGCAATAAAAATAATATATTTTTATTGAAATATAAAATGAAAATAATAAATAAATAAAAAACTTAAAAATGATAATAATAATAATAACTATATAATAATAATAAATAATAATAATAATAATAATAAGATAATAATAATAATAATAAAATAATAATAATAAATAAATAAAATAATAATAAAAATAATAATAATAATAATAATAATAATAATAATAATAATAATAATAATAATAATAATAATAATAATAATAATAATAATAATAATAATAAATAATAATAAATAACAATAATAATGAAATAAATAAAAATTAGAAATAAAATAATAATAATAATAAATAATAATAATAATCTGAATACATAATAATAATAATCATAATAATAATAATAATTAATAGATAATTAATATAATATTAATATAATAATAATAATAAATAATAAATAATAATAATAATAATAATAATCCAATGAATAATAAATAATATAATAAATAATAATAATAATAATAATAATAATAATAATAAATAAGTAAAATAATAAAAATACCGAATTATAAACCAATAATTCGAATTCACCACTATTGTTTACATAAGAAACCATAACCCCTACTCGATAAGAAAGTTATGTTATGTGAATGCAACCTCAGATACTGATGCGGTGTTAAGCGGTGCGGGGGCAACTGAGGCTATATATATATATATATATATATAATATATATTATATAGTAATATATATATATCTATATTATTATATATTAGTATAAATATAATATATAATATATATAAAATATATATATACATATGATATATATATATATATATAATATAATTATATATTATATATATTATAAATATATATACTACTATATATATATATATATATATATATATATATATATATATATATATATATATACTATATATAAATATATTATATATATATTATAGATACTATTATAATATATATAATAATCTTTGCAAAACCAAAAATAATAATGTAACAAAAATAAAATAAATAATAATGAACATAATAATAAATATTCTTAAAATAATAAAATAAATAAAAAACATCATAAAAATAATATCAAGAAAAAATTAATAATAATAATAATAAGAATAAAAAATATTTATAAAATCAATGTAATAATAATAATAAAAATAATAATAATTCAAACTAATATGCTAATATATAATTATTATATTTACAAAATAATAATAATAAAAAAAATACGAATGAAAAATAATAAATAAAAAATTAAATAATAAATAGTAAACTGAAAATAGTAATAATAATAATAATAATTTGAAAAATAAAAATAATAATAATAATAATAATAATAATAATAATAATAATAATAATAATAATAATAATAATAATAATAATAATAATAATATAATAAATAATAATAATAATAATAATAAGAATAATAATGGAATAAATATATATAAATAAAATAATAAATAATAATAATAAAAATAATAATAAGAATATTTTTACGAAATTAATAATAAAATAAAGTTGAAAAATAGAAAATAAACCAATAATAATATAGAATAGATAATAATTATTTAATAAAATAATTAATACATAAATAAATAATAATAATAATATATAATAATAATAATAATATATAATAATAACAATAAAAATAATAATAATAAATGAAACAAAAAAATAATAAAAATACCGAATTAAAAACCAATAAATCGAAATCGCCACCATTGTTTAACTAAGAAACACCACCCAACTCGATAAGGAAGTTATGTAATGTGGATGCAACCGCAGGTACGGAGGCGGTGTTAAACGGTGAAGGTATCAACAGAGTCTTCGAATGACGACGAAAAGGAAGAGCCATACCTAATTAACGAACCATTCAAACGGTCAACATAAGTCACGGACCCTACTGAGAAAATTGGCAGCAACAATTTTCCCTTTCCTCAGAATTTAACTCCCTCCCCTCTCCCCACACACATTCTCTTATTACCCTCCCCGAGGTGGAGATCTGATATACAAATACCTGTGAGAGTGTTAGAAACCCAAGCTACGTGGATGCGTAATCAGTAATAGAGAACGGATATACTTGTCTGTTTAAATATAGCTAGAGTTTCATTTGTTCTCATACACTAATTTTATATGTGGCTCTTGAGGAGATATTGTTATGTGGAGTGAATATCATGCAGTGTCGAATGTTAGTCCTTTGAGATGTGGGTGATTTTTTTATTAAGGTGAAATCTTGCGTCGGCTAGGCTTATGTTTTGGGTGAAGGGTTGGATTTTCTCTGTTCGAGTGAGTAAATATAATTGTTGATCTTTTGTTGGTACAGGGTAAGGCATTCTGTTTAGTTGGGTAAATCCATCATCAAAGTCAGCACTTAAAAGTGCAAATCGACAGGGATGCGTTTATTGATAAATTTTGTGCAGTGATAAGATAAGACTTTTCTCGTAGCTGTTTGGTTTTTATGGAGGGGGTATGTAGGATATGTATATATATATATCCATATAAGTTAAAAATAAAAAAAAAAAAAAAAAAAAAAAAAAAATATATAATATATATATAATACTAAATATAAATATTATAATATATAGATATATATATATAGTATATATATATATATATATATATATAATATAATAATATAAATACATAATATATATATACAGTATATATACAGTATATACTATATATATACTATAAATATAAATAGTATAACCTATATATATAATATATATATTACTATCGATATATATATATTTATATATTATATAATATATAATATATAATAAATATATATTATATATAATATATATAACTTATTCTTGTTTAAGCCAAGAAAAATTTACAGTACAAATCTAGTTAGCCTCTCATAATCTGGCGAATTTGCGTCAACTTCTTCGTCCTTATCGTTTTAATAGCGGTTTATGAGATTAAACTTAAAGCCGATCAAATGTATTTCCTAAAGTTTGTTTTTTAGCAAATAATCAACACTAACTTCCATTTAAATCTAAATATTAATAACTCGAAAAAAATTAATAATTAATATTAAAATTGCCAAGTGAATTTTGTATACCCAAAAGAAAATTTTAAAAAAAA
>JABUQX010068488.1:5000-10000 GCA_015478945.1 Trachelipus rathkii | reverse complement strand
TATAGATATAATTATATATATATAATATAATATATATAGTATTATATATATATATATAGATATCAATAAATATATATATAATATATATATATATATAACTAATATCATAACTATAATATAGTATTAGTATATTATTATTAATAAAGTATATAATAATAATATATATGTATATATATAATGCATATAATCATATATAATATGAGATTGACTAAGAAGAGGTAGTTTCGGTTAAGTCATAAAACTAATGAACTAAAACAAGGGTGAGAATTAATTGTTAATCAAAATATTTTAGACTGACTTCCCTCTCTCTTCTCTCTCTCTCCTCTCTCTTCTCGTCTCTCTCTCTTCTACTTCTTTCTCTCATCTCTCTCTCTCTACTCCTCATCTCTCTCTCTCTCTCTCTCTCGTCTGCTCTCTCTCTTCAATTTGCGTATATTTTTTCAACTCTTTCTACCTACCTATCTACCTCTTTATAGCTACATCTTTTTGTTGCATATCATTGCCGTTTTCTTTTTCTTTAACCTTTCTTACTTGTGTCTCCTTCGCTCCTTTATCCTTTTCTATTTTCTCTATCTCATGCCCTCCCATTCTCTCTCTTCTTCGCTCCCCTCTTCTCTCTTTTCTCTTTCTTATGTATAGTGAAAGGCTATAAATCTTGGTTCAAAGCACGCGACTTCCGCCTCATTTTGTCATCTTTTAAACAGAGACGCGATGCGTGTCGAATCGTCACTCCGGATCTTCAATCTCTCCCTTCTCTCTCTTACCATCTTCAGTCTAGTTTTGGCAAACGTTTCTGCAGAGCAACCATCACAGGATTACCAAAGTAAGTTCATTTGTCTTTGTGTACACTCACACACACACACACACACACACACACACACACACACACACCACAACACATACATTAAACACAATAAATATTACATATATATAGTAAGTATATATAATATTATAATATATATATAGTATATATATAATATATTATAATATATATATAATAATATAATATAATAATATATATATATATGTACGGTGTAATGGATGAAGAGACAAGTTTACAAACTTGCTTATCTTTGTCTATCGTAGAAGTTGCAATTACGCGTTACAAATGTTTGCAATTGGCGATCGAAAAATTTATTGGATTAAATGGCTCAATTTATAGGTTTGGAGCCAGTCTCAATCTTCATTTTAATTAAGTGGGAATTTATTAAAGGCTCTTTTCATGTTTTATGGAGTCCTAGTAACATTATTAGCAATTTTATTGAGTTTACCACTTCGTTCATCTTGTGCCTTATAAACTATCATTTATACCAATTGTGTTTTTTTTTCTTTTTTTTTTCTTTTAAATGACGTTTTCATTAAATTAAATATTGTTTTAAATATAATTTTAATTTAAGAATTATTTTTATTTTATATATTCAAATGCAACCAAAATTTCTATCAAGTGAAGAAATTTAAATGTGTTAACACATATATTATTTAGTTAAAAATTATTAAATGTACTATAGATTAATTGTTATAGCGTATATGCTAAGCTTTAAAATTACCTAATCAACTCGCTCATTACTTGTGTATTAAACGTACTATGTTATTTACTATTATTAGTCAATCATTTAAAAATAAATTGTTATTTATTAAAAAGCTTTATTTTTAAATAAACCATTCATAAATTGAAAAAATTGAAATGTTAACTAAGGAAAAAATTGAAGAAAAAAAAACGAAATATTTCAGAGGCACAGAATCATACACCAGGGACAATATATATATATATATTATATATAACTATATTATATATATATATATATTATTATATATATATATATATATATTATATATATATATATATATTATATATATATAATATATATATATATATATTATATATATAGAAGTGATCATATTTTGCTTCAATCAAAAGCATTTTTTAACTTTTAAACTTTTTCAAAAACAAATGAAAAATGTCTAGGGATTTGAGACCTATTATTTCACTGTAAACTTTTAATAAACAAGTAAAACAAAAACAAAACAAAATCAAATAAATAAATAAATAAATAAATTAAATAAATAAATAAATAATTTAATAAATAAATAAATAAATAAATAAATAAATAAAATGGGTTCGATACTACACTAATGAAAATTGGATTATTTTTTTAAAAAAGATCTTTGAATATTTCGATATCATTACTTGTAATGATATCTAAATCTAAGAGTTCTTTTATTCTTTCAGTATATACCTCATTAATTTTTGAGAGTTGATTTTGTAAAGCGTTCATTTATTATAGAGAAAAAAAAAAGATTTTGATTACTTACAAAAATCTTATATCATGATATTTTCCACCCTGATATTTCATTTGAAAATTGTTCTCGTTGAAAAGTTTAATTTGATTATCGTTTAATTTATTCACATATCTTTTTGGAAAAATTACTTTATATAAAACTTCAGTTTTATTAGTGAACTTAATAATCTGTTATGGTATATATATATTATAGATATAATTATATATATATATATTATATATAATATATTTTTATTTATAATATTATATATATTATAATATATATATATATATATATATATATATATATATATATATATACATACATATATTAGTAGTAGTAGTAGTAGTATTTGTTTTTATATATGTATATTTAGGAGTAATAGTAGCAGTAGGAGAAGGGGTGAAAATATTTTTGTTACTATCTTTACCATAAAACTTTTGTTTTTTCGGTTTTTATTATTATTATTATTATTATTATTATTATTATTATTATTATTATTATTATTATTATTATTATTATTATTATTATTATTATTATTATTATTATATATTATTATTATTATTATTATTATTATTATTATTATTATTATTATTATTATTATTATTATTATTATTATTATTATTATTATTATTATTATTATTATTATTATTTAATATTATTGATTATTAAGATTATTATTAATTAATATTATTATTAATTTATAATTTATTATATTATTATTTATTATTTTATTATTATTATAGCTAAATTCATTATATTATGATTATTATTACATTGTTATTATCATATCACTGTTATTATTATTATTATTAATTATTATTATTATTATTATTATTATTATTATTTTATTATTATTATTATTATTATTATTATTATTTTTATTATTATTATTATTTATTTTAGTATTTACTATTGTTACTATCATTATTATTTCTATCATTATTTATATATCATTATATTCTGTATTACCTGAAAATTTTTGCATCTTACTTATCATATCACTGTTATTATTTTTGTTATTAATTATTACCAATGTTATTATGATAAAAACTTCGTGTCTATATTAATTATTGTGGGTTGGAAGAAACCTACTGTGTTTCCCCTTCAGAGCAGTTGGACGTTTCTTTTATTTAATTCTATAAATGTACAACTTTTATGAATTGGATTGAATTGAATTATTGTGTCGAGTGAAAAAGTTGCCAATTCTTAGGTAACCTTTTTTTTGTCTTTCTTTATTCAGACATTGCCGAGATTTATGATTGGTTAACAGATCATGACTTGGAACGACGAGAGCTCCCGTCGATGAGACTTCGATTTGGCAAGAGAGACAATGGTCGGGGCATGTGGACGGTGTCTCAACGGTCCATGCCTTCTCTCAGACTTCGTTTTGGAAAGAGAGACGATGACGATCAGGTAAATTTACACACCACTCAATATACAATATATATTATATATATTATATATAAATATATATATTAATATATTATATATATATATATATATATATATATATATATATATATAATATATATATATATTATTATATTTATAAATTACCGTATACATAATTTCTACTATAATATATATTATATATAATATATATATATTTATATATTATATATATATATATTATATTTATATTATATATATATATATATATATATTATATATATATATATATATTACTATAATATATTATATATATATAAATCTTCAGAAATATAGGACATATTATATATATTATATATAAAATATAAAGAGCGCTCCTAGCTCAGTGGTAGAGCACTCGCTTAGCAAGCGAGGGGGCCCAGGTTCGAGACTGGGTTGGAGCGAGAGAATGTGAGCTATTCTCTATTAACTCTAGCTTCGTCACACTCAGACGTTAATGAGTACATTTGTGGTGTGCTTTGCTACAAATGGGAATTAATCGCGGCGTCCGCGATAGGCCTGGCCAGCCAGCGGATTGGTCGTTAGGCCGGTGTAGCCAAGGACCTTTCTCGAAGGGTCCCACTGACAGGACGAAAGTTCTCACTGGGGTAGAGGTTAATCTATTTTTAATTAATTTAATTTTATTACAAATTTAAATTATTTATATATATATATATATATATATATATATTATATATATCTATATATATATATATAAATATATATTATATTATATTATATTATATTAATATTTAAGTATATATATATATTATATATTATTTTTTAAATATATATTTTATATATATATATATATATATATATATATATATATATATATATATTATATATATAATAAAATAAAAAATATAAAAATTACAAAAATATATATATATTATATATATATATATATATATAATATATATATATATATATATTATATATATATATATATTATATTAATATAATTATATAATTATATATTATATATATATATTATATATATTATATATATATATATATATTATGTTGTTTATTATGTTCAAGATATGTATATATAATCTTTATAGAGAGAATATAGAGCTGTAATAGAAATAGTATATATTATATATATATATATATATATATATAATATATATATATATATATATATATATATTTAAAGATAATACCAAAAATATTAAAGACAACATCATATACCAATTTTGTGTTTCGGAAAAGTATTAGTTTTGAAGATAAAGTATAGGTATACTCGTATTATATAAAGGAACTGATTTTTTGAGATGTTGAAA
>JABUQX010068487.1:42500-60922 GCA_015478945.1 Trachelipus rathkii | reverse complement strand
ATGAGAGAGAAGATGATTAAATTCTCTTTATAGTCATAGATTTACAGCTATAGTGTGACTATATAAGTATTATGTCTCAAGTATGTATCAACATCGTTAGTAATGTTGATGTTATATATCGTTTTTATTGTTTAAATAGTAGTACAATATGCGTTTAAATATATATATTATACGTAATTCAGAATGTTTTTCGAAACTGTGAAACCTATACAGTACGCATGAAGGTACGGCATATCGATGGGTTTCCAATAGTTGCGTACATCAAGGGTTTAATATTGTCACACGCGAGAAAGCAACATATATTCTATAATCTCTCACACTGTCCCCTCTGATAGATATTTCACTACTACGTCGAACCATCAGATAACAAACACTTATCCTCTAGCCATGCAGCTTCGATATCGATAATCTTTTGATTAAACGCACATCAGCACAAACGGATAAAGGTCTATTATTTGACTCTCTGGCAGGAATACAAGCTATGTAGCAGTAGCCAATCGGTTGACGATAAAATTTTTTTGAACACAACGTTGGGAATAACGAAGCTCCTCGTGAAGATATCAAGTCAACAGACGTTGAGATGTGGGGATGTCATCGACGAGTACAGTGAAAAAATGGTCCTACTGACGGAAATCGTATGCGTAAACAACCTTATAAGGTAAGAGATTCTTTCCTTTCGATCAACCGAATCGAGAAAGTAAACAAGATACAACGCACGAACGAACCATATCAGTTCAAAAAGGGTATATGTTCTCGTTAACAGCAACACAACAACAACAACAAACAACAACAACAAAACAACAACAATTAACATAGTACAAAAATAGTCTTTATATACCGGGCGTGGTGTTGGGCGTCGGTTACAACGGAATATATGCCTAACGCAAACATTGTTTTCACATTAATAAAGCTACTAACATAATCCTAGAAAACTAAGAATATATGTACAATAACAAAGTCTAACGCCCCTTACGCTAGAACTAAACAACTAAACAAAAGTTCAAATACTTAATAGCAGTAAAGTAACCAAAAAGCAGCAATAAAACGTAACCTATTCACACTTTTTCAAGCATGATCTCTAACATATCAATGTTTAATTTAACATTAACAACTGATTTACGTAGCATTTAGAGTATATTTCGGATAAACATAGCACAAAATAAGTTTTTTATATACTACCATCGAATATATGCTAACATAACATGGTTTTCATATTAAATATAGCTAACATAGCATCAATATGAACTGAAGAAAATAATGTACAACGGAAAACCTAACACACTTAAGCACGGATAAAGTGTTAACATTAACAAAGCCCAACACTTATAACATCTGTAAAGTAACTAACATTGCATACAAACGTAACCTATTCATCACTTTCTCACAAGCATATCTCTAAACATATTAACAGTTAATTTTACATTGACAATAATATATTTAACAAGGATTTTATCATAATCTGACCAATTATCATACAACCCACCAATATATTGTAACATAACAAAGTTTTATCCAAATAACACAAAATAAGGTTCTTTTATATACTAACCTACGAATATTGCTTAACCAACAAAGCTTTAGGTCAACTAAACTACCATATCCAATCCGCAACTAAGAATTAATGTACAAAGGCAACCTAACATACCTCGTGTATGAATAATCAGCTAACATCCTGAAAATTCCTACTTGTCAGGTAAAAGTAGCTAATTAGGTCACACAATACTACGATTGTTCCTACTTTTCTCACATATCAACAACAGGTAAAGCGCATCTCTAACAAAATCCTTAACAAAGTGACAATCTATCAAGATACCAACATCTGGAACTATGATTAACACCATCTGCATCAAAGTGTCAACCTCGTTTTTGAGTATAAACATCATTGTCCTATGATAAACATAGGACATAGCAAAATTCTAGGCAACCTAAACATTACCCAGCAATAACTATTTAAACTCACTATTGAGCTCACGTTATATATCTAAATAACACATATATATTCATCACGTAACAGTTTATACACTAGTATCATATATATATATATTACGGTATTATATATAATATTACTTACAAATAATAATCTCTATTACACACACTTAACTTTAACAAATTACATAATTAATTTATTTTTATCACTTTGTCACTTAAGTAAATTTAATTTAACATATACGGAACCTATAACTTATTACGAATTAAACAGTTTTCCATTTATCGTCAATATAAATACATAAATCACACTATACATTACCTGCAGTCCCTTAATCCCTGTCAATACCTATGCCTGTATGATTATATTGATAACTATATTTAGGATTTCATAGTTCTATAATTTATCCAAAGTTCATTATTTTTATGAGGACATAACTATATAAACAATATAAAGAAATAAAGTTCTTTATATTAATATTAAACATATATACGATATATTATCTAGCTTAACCATACAATAAGTTATTTTAATACATATTCACATATAGGCTAAACTAAATAATAATATAACTGACAGACTAGAATATTAAATATGTTATCATATATGTCACCAACATCAAGTATATAACTAGGCTCCAAACCCATGATATAGGAGCCATAGTAATTAGACGTTCTATAGAGCATGATTCTTCGTCGAAAAAATATACGCTCTCTATATACTTGAGTGAATCATAATAGGTTAAAGTAGCTATAACAGTCACACAATACTCGATATATATGTGATATTATTACTCACTATAAGTTATTTTTGACGTAGTCTATATATTATATAGTGCAACAAGTGTAAATACCTTATATTATCTTAACTATCAAAATCCCTATAAACAGAAGTGCTTCTATATCTATTCAATATAGATAGCCATATACCATCTTGAAGCTATTGAATTTGACACTATACTTCTCCAAATAAGTTATGTCATCATCTCACGTTACAGTGTTCAGATATATTATAAATCATTTGTACTTAATATTGTATATAAAGTTTCTTAGTAAAATTATGTTGTAAGAATGTTGTATTATATTAACCTATTGTACATTTAATTTCAATAATCAAAATAATCATTATAACTCCACTATATATATAGTATATTATATATTAATAGGTATCATTACAGTTTATATTAAACAACATACATTCGTCAGTATTTTTTAACACATATATTAGTAATAATATTTTAAAATAATATATCATCATTATATTCTAACAAAAGTCGAGTGTGCTGTGATGTTTTGTAAGTTCATACTCTTAAATCATTTCAGATATCGTACTGCGGAAAGCGCTAAATACTCAAAGGAGGTTTCAAATGTAAACCCACACTTATGAATAATTTAACATAACAGGATATCATTATTTAGACTGGGTACACTATACATAACCATGGCTTTTTTGTATTTATGCCTGCACGTCGGTATGAATATTTATTTATATAGGAGCAATTAAGCGAATCTTTAGGTCGCTAGTATCTCACAGCGTTGTGTATGTAACACAGGAGGAGATAATTGCGCCTAGAGGCGCTCCTTTCTAGAAAATGTAAGGTGGGTGAGTAGGGTGACGAAGCAGAGGTTTTCGTAATGGCCATAAGTAAGGTGATTTCTACCCCGAAGCGGTGTTGTGGATATTCGGTCGGTATTCATCATCACTTCTACCATTCCGGATAGATCGGTAAGAGGGAGGTTTACCTGGCACTAATTGACAAACATACAGATGCCGAGTGTTTGGGCAGGTCTCGTCGAGTAAAGGCCCGTCTTATCGGATGCTCATCTCTTCTTGGGAATGTGGTGTACTCCACCTCTATAAGGATTCATACTCCCTATTTACAGGGGCGCATCCCCCTGGGTTTCTCTCGGAAGGTAATGTGGTTGCTTAGATACTCGTGATGTATAATGAATAAATAACTGTTCCCTTTTTGTTCGTGTTAGTACGTATATTATGTTAATATTATCTTATATGAAATGTGAAATTAATAAACACTGATTTATGTTATAGATCGATAAATATAGATGAAGTTTATTTTTGATAAGAATATTACTGTATGTTGTATTTTATAACTTGACTAGATATTGATGTTTAATGTAAACGTGAGCCTAGGTTTATAATATTTTATTTGTTTGTGAATAATGTATGTGCATTCGCCTGTGACTTTTGCATATAATTGTTATTATTACTGATTTTTATATTTACATAGGTCATAGATTGTTTATCTCGTACACGATAGTGACACTATATTTGGTGAAGATGTTGTCAATATCACATAATGTTCAATAGATGGTGGCATCTTTGATAAGATGATCACTTTGTTATTAATACGGTATTTTGTTAGATAATATAAGTGCATTTCCTGTTTCTAGCTTAAATATATATATATGCGCAATAACTGAGGACATATCGTGATATATTTGTGTATGACCTTATAGTATATGAAGCTACTTTATAACCTTGTAATCAGTTAGTGGAATTTTTATTACCATGATATGTTATTAAGCTGATTTCTTCAAAACATTCGAATACCCTTAATCCCCTAATCGGATGCATTTGGTAACATTATTAATTTCCTAGTCTGGACGGTTTATGATTTAGTTAGTCATTATTTCGATATGTTTTAAAACTTTGTTTTGGTTAAGAAAGTTATTTGACATAATAGTCATGGCACAAAAAAGCTTATTTCTTTTTTGAATATTTATCTATGTTATCTCTTTTATGTTACTTTGAACTAATGACTTGAATCAATAGTATATTCAATATAGATCACAGGCAGGTGTGGACGGGTAGGGGATCACTGCAGGGATTATGAGATTGGTTGATTTACTGGATTAAATAAAACTGTTTATTCGTAAGTCTAGAGTAACGTATTATGTTTTAATATTTACTATAGTAATAACTAAATATAGTGAAATTAACTACTTGATATTTTGTTAGAGATTAAATGATGATGATAAATATTATATATATTTTATTGTAAGATATATTTACTGTGTTATTATATAACTTAGACGATGTATAGTGTATTAGAAAACGTAGAAGCCTATATGAGGTTAATAGTTTTTGCTGGTGATAATATCGATATAGGTTTTTATAGCCTATGAATATTATTGCTAATTCTGATATTGCTTTTAGAGTACACAACTTCAATCTAGAGATTACTATGATGTCAATGAATTATATTATACAATCAGTTCATATAACGGAGTGACAGCTGGTTAGCGTTAGAAATTTTGGAGAGGTCAGTATAGTGGTTATATCACTTCATAGGCTCATCAAGGGATGTTGGGAATACATCTTAAGTAATCTTGTGGGTGTAATAGATAGGGAAAATTTGGTCATTTCGTTTTGTTTAATGTGGACTTGTGATTAACAGGATGTGCATTGCTTTACGCTTCAACACAATTGCTCTTTTTGTTTGTATATAATGATATTGAGAAAAGTAGGAAAATAAAATCAATAAGACGCTATTTGTGTGGAAATCACTAATATTAGGTCATCTTTACCTTGTGGCAGACTTAGTGGTGAATACTCTTCAGGATGTTTTAGCATCTGATTTTATGATAATGTACACACGCGAGTGTGTAATGAAATATGAGAGTTACATTGCACAGCCTTTGTAGCATTCATATTTTAGTCTGAGCCAGCGCACTACCAAATCGAACTATGCAGCATCCAGCACTTTATTGGACGCTAATCTTTGTTTGGTTAGCAGTATATTCATACTCATAGGTATATGTAATTAAATGAATATTTAATTTTATGTGTTGTTTATGGTTATGGATTAAAAACATATGTAGTTTATGTTTACAATTATTCGTGGTGGTTTGTATGATAATTTGATCAGATTATAGATAATAAATCCTTGTTATAAAATTTACTTTAATGTCATATCAGAAAAGTGTTACACTTTCCTGACATTAGGAAGTTTAATAATTTTTGTATAAGGTTATATACTCGTATTATGTATGCATGTATTATGTTATATTTACAGGTGTTAAGTATGGAGCTTTATTACTGTTAAATTTAATTTTATTGTGCTGTTATTACTGTTATCTATTGAAATATGCTGTGCTATAGTTGTTACATTATATTTTACTTAGCTGTTGTTGTTCATGTTGAATTTTACTCCACACTATACTATTAAACTTTACGCCTATTGTAGATCATATTGTCTTATAATTTTAATGAATATGGTTATATTATAAATAGATAGAACTCATTTTGCGCTATGTTTATTCGAATATTGATACTCTATTAAATTAATTAGCTACGCTTAAATCAGTTTATGATATAATTATAGTAAACTTAACATTGATATGTTAGATAGATATGCTTGAAATAAGTATGTGTAAATCGGTTAACGTTTTAGATTATGCTGTTGCACTATGAGTTAACTGTTTCTCAAGCCCTTCATTATGGACTCATTCAAAATTGTTTCAATCTTAGACGTATAGGTGGACGTTTAGATACTATTTTGTTATATTTAGTTCATTATATTCCCCTTATTCGGTAAATGTCACTATGTCTAGCCTTTATAATGTGAACAATATGGTTGCGTATTAAGCATTATAATTTATTGTTGGTGGTATATTAAAGATATCTTATTTTGATAACTATGTTATTTGTTCTTGTTTGTTTAGTTGTGTTTGTTTGTTGTTGTTGTTGTTGTGTTTTTTGTTGTTATTTATGTTATTGCGTCTATACGAGAATTAATTAATCCACTTTTTGCTTCTTGATCAGTGTACCTTTTATTTTGGTGCGTTGTATTTTTTGTTTTTCTTTTACTTTTTTGTGTATTTTTACTTAATATAGTAATTCTCTTATATTTTTTAATATATAGGGTTGGTTTAACCGCATACGATTTTCCGTCAGTTAAGGACATTTTTTTCACTGTACTAGGTACGTATATGACTATCTCCCCATAAATCTTCGCACGTCTGTTTAAGTTGATTATAATCTTCACGAGGAGGCTCGTTATTCCAAGTTTAGTTGGTCAAATAAACAATTATTTATCGTTCAAGCTGCTGATGGATTCCGGTGATACATTTGCTTGTATTCCTGCAGTGAGTCAAATAATAGTGACTTTTATTCGTTTGTGCTGTATGGTTTATATATCAAGATTTTATCGATATATCTGCGCTTGTCAGTGGGCCGTAGTAGGGTATAAGTGTTTGTTTGTATTTGAGTGGTTTCGGACCAGAGGTAGTGAAATTGTATCAGAGGTGACCGTGTGAGAGGTGATAATAGAATAGACGTTGTGCTCTCTCGTCGTGTGACAATATTTAAAGATCCCGCTTTTGATGACGCAACTATCTAGGTAACCCATCGATTGTGTGTCTTCATGCGTTACGTGTATAAGGTTCAAAAGTTCGACTCTGAAAATATTACAGAAATTGCTTAAAATAAAAAAGTTGAATTAAGATCACATCATTATACGTGTTGACATTTATCCTTGAGGAGATAATACATATAGCACATGCTGTATCTAATGATAATTAACGAAACATTGTGGTTTTCCCGTATAATTACAGTGGTACAGGAGTGCATTATAACTATCCAGCCTGGATAAGTTCTTCTCTCTTGTATCGAGAGAATGAGTGCTGCTTGAATCAAAATATGCCGAAAATGGTTTAGTGTTTGCTGAAGGCATTATTTATACTTACATCCTTTTTAAAGGATGTTGATCTTTAGAGTAGATATTAGTAGAACGTAACCAATTTGAATCGCTATGTTCTCTGATAGATGATAATATATTTAAAATAAACTTATATTTTTATCGTATTTAATATAACGCGCTCTTTTCAATGAAAATTTATATGTTATAAAATATGAAACCCTTGTTTTACTTCCCTCCAATGTTCGATTTATTGACTACATTGAAGATGATGATGATGGGTTTTATTCGTCTGGTTGTTGTGTGTTAAGTCTGTTATTTTCATAGTTTAGCTTTACGGAGGTAAAACTTTACTTTGTTTGTCCTTAACCGTTAGGTATTATGCTGGTTAGGTAAGGTAATGCTAAATTTTTTGTTAACATATTACTATGTTAATGTAAAATTAACATTGTCATGTTGGGAATAATGGTTGATAAAGTATGAATGGATTATGTTTTCTGTGAGTCTTGTTAGTTACTTTTTACTGTTGATAAGTTGGATCGTTGTTAAGTTAGCAGTTTTATTCTTGCTTAAGTGTGTCCAGGTTTTGTCTTTGTATTATTATATTCAACATAGGACATGGAAATTTATTAACTAGGAAACTTTTGTTACGTTAGCAAATATTTCTTCTACATATGATAATTAACAATGTTAAAGTAAATTTTTAGGAATATTTTGTTATGTAAAATTAAACAATTTTAAAAATAGGATATGCATGACCAGGTGTGAATAAGTTACGTTTTTTGGATGCTATGTTAGTTACTTTACTGTTGTTAGGTGTGAAACTTTGCTAACATTAACAGTTTATTCCTGTTTAAGATGAGCTACGTTTGTCGTTGTACATTATTTTCTTTAGTTCAGATGATGCTAAGGAAATAAAATGCTTCATTACCTGGGTGGAAAACTTTATTACGTCCTGCATATATTGGTTGACTTTGTCTATAAACTTGATTTTATGTATATGTTTACCCAAAAATGATACTCAAAATGACTTTATATCAATAGATCAATAAGATCACAGATGGTGCAGGCGGGAGGTTGAGGATGCGTGGTTAGGAGTGGTGGTTTGAATTTAGTGATTTACTCATCGCTTTAGGGTATGGTAGAAAACGTTAAAATTTTGGTAAAGTTGTAAGTTATAAACATAAAAAGTGTAAGAAATTTTATTTATTTATTTATTTATTTATTTATTTTTTATTTCTTGATGGTTCTGAAACTATTTTCGAAATCTCAGACCCAATAACATATATAAGGCCACCAACTTGTATCCATACACTAATATTTAATACTCGGACAACGCACGGGATGCCAGCACCGATGCAGCTGCCACCTGCCTACTCCTACTGAGTCAGATTCCTTCATTACATTCTTTCCCTCTTTATTCATTTGTCTTATGATCCTTCTTCATTCTCGCTTTGTTTTTTGGCTCTTGTGCTCTTTTTTTCAAGACGAGACCAGCCCCTAATGGGGGGGTCCTAGACACCCTTACGGATTTATAACCCATTATTTTCGAAGTCTACAGATCCAATAACATATATAAGCACGACCAACATTGTTGTTATACGAATGGTTATTAGCTCCGGCACCGGCAAGTGGCTCCAGCACCGGTGGCGGGAAGCCAACTCCTCAGATTCACATATCAGCTATTTCTAGAATTCAATCTGAATCCTCCTCACCAAATCTTCCACCCAATTAACGAACAATTTCGATTTTTAAATGGGGGTGGGGCCCCCTTCGGGGACCACGGGGAACTAACCTCGTCTACGACGAGGTTATCTATCCCCATCTAACACCCTCCAAATTTTATACAGCTCCAATACGATAACCCTAACCCATGTAGATTTATATATCGAACTCGGAACCGGATGCGAAGAAGAAACCGCGGTGGAAATAATAACAAAAATAATAATAATAATAATAATAATATAATAACTAATAATAATAAATAATAATAATAATAAATAATATAATAATAATCAATAATATAAATAATAAGCTGAGCAGTCCGATGCGGTGCGGTGCGGTGGCGGTGCGGGGCGGTGCGAAGGGCAGTTGCAAAAGTGCGGGGCGATGCCGTGAAGGCAGTTCCAATGCGCGACTCGGAGTCGCAGAGCAGACGCAGAAGGGCTTAAAAACAACTCAGAAGTGTTCCTTCCGAAACACTTCTTCGACGTAATAATAATAATAATAAATAATAATGTGTTTGTGTATGCGCACGCGCGCTCAGTCTGTGTCTGTCGGTCAAACAGACCTTCGGTCTGTTTTACCTTATGCGCCCGTCGCCCGAACGCTTGTTAGGCCTAAAACTCACCGCTCAGAAGCCGCCACAAGGGCGTAAGCGCAATTTCAGTGTCCACCCTCGGGGGTGACCCCCCTCTATATACATCCTACAAGACTTGAAATTTACACGGATTCGTCCTTAGCACATATATAGATTATTAATCCTTGAAGATCATTAAAATAATCTCTATTTTCCTTAAGTACTTTTATTGTTCATGGTCAAAGAAAAGTCTAGATTTATTTTAAATGTTATAATTTCTTGTTGTTTTTCAAGCCTTTCCTGAAAGTCTTTTCTTTGTCAAAACAGAAATTTCTTTAATTTAAACCTTAGAATAAAATAACTATTGATTTAATTATGCAGTACTGAGCTTTCGTCCGCTTACTTCGGACATTTTCAAGGAATAATTTTCATTTTTATGATTTTAACAATTTTGATAAAATAAATATCGTATAAACTAATACAAAATAAATAAATAAAATTATGATTTCAAAAGTTGAAGAAAAAGTTAATTCTGGTGTTACATTGACTTTTTTGTTGTTTAAAAATGTTTAAAAAATATCATAAAATAATATAATGTCATAATGTCCAAGTTATTTTTATTAACATTTTTATAAGGTTTATAATCAATAAGTTTTGAATGTATCTTATCGTAAATTTTTATATAACTGTTTAAAAGTTCATGTAGATTTAATATTTATTTTAATTTTGCTACCATTAAAAGCTAACTAAATATATCGATATTTATATTATTAGAACGCTATGCTAAAATTGCTAAAAAAAAAAAAAAAAAAAAATATTCCTTGAAAATGTCCAAAGTATACGGACGAAAGCTTGGTTCGTTAATTAAATCAATAGTTTTATTTCATTCTAGGATAATATTAAGGAAAATTTCTTCTGTACAAAGAAACACTTTCAGGAGGCTTGAAAAAGCAACAAAATCTTATTTTATTATTATTATTATTATTATTATTATTATTATTATTATTATTATTATTATTATTATTATTATTATTATTATTATTATTATTATTATTATTATTATTATTATTATTATTATTATTATTATTATTATTATTATTATTATTATTTTTTTTTATTGATTATTATCTATTATTATTATTATTATTATTATTATTATTATTATTATTATTATTTGTGTCTGTGTATATATATGGGTTCTGTGATGATTCTCATTGTCGAACAAGTGCAGTGGCTAAAAACAGAATTTCAAATCTGTTAAACATCCCTCTTCTACCTCTCATCCTTACATTTTAATTTGAGATCCAGAGATTCCTTCTCTAACAACCTTAACAGCTCTAACTACAACTTATTTTCAATTTCCGTATAAAGGGTAGAATTTGAGAAAACACTTTTTCGAATCCTCAGAAACTTCCTAACTTCTATGTTCTATGACTTAAGACTTGTCTTCTTACTACTACCATTATCATGTGTTTCTGCTTTACAGCTCCCATAAAGATGATTTTAATTTCAAATTCTTTTCGAATATCTTGCTTCCTCTCACGAGACTATTACTTCTCTTTCAAATGCCGAGGTCCTATATTTTGGTGATTTCAGCGTACATCACACTAATGTTTGGACTCCTACCATACTGATAAAGGTGGAGAGAGGCTAAATCGTTCAGTATTCTCAACGATATAAAATTGCTAAGGAACCTTTTTGAAAAAGCTTGGCTATGCTTCTCTACTATACTACTACTCGATATAAATGCACCATTTTTCCTCATATCGATAACTCTGACCGCAATCTTATAGCTCTTAGATATAATGCTCTCTCTCCAGCAGCCTCACCATGCCCTAAATGAATTTTCTGTCACTTTAATCGGTCTAACTAGGGTACATTGCTTCCTACCTTGCAAACTGCTCTTGGAATAAATTCTGTTTTGACTCTGAGGACGCTTAATTCGATGTCTGCTGGAAAGGTAGGAGCTGTAATCGTCGATGGGATGAATAGTTTCATTCCACCTTCAACATGAAGTGTTTGGCAAAGGGTTCTACAAACTCCGCATGTGTGGAGCCGCCTTAACACCAGGCTTATAGGGAATGGAAAAACTCTCGTTCTCTTATCATTTGTTCAAAATCGTTGTAGAGATATTATTAGACGGACTAAGCTAATTTTCACCAGAAGAAATTGCGCTGACATCCTTTGTTGTCCTACTGATAAAGGTTTCTGACCATTTGCCAAAAACATCTTTAATAACGTCTGTAGATGTCTTTCCTCTTATTTTTAGTTCTGATGGATCTATAGCCAACGCTCCTGAAAAGGTTAATCTCTTTGGCTCCCTTTTTTCATCTAATTCCACCCTAGATGATTCTGCCATCCCTCATATTACTTCTCTCAATTGTAAAATGGCTCTACCTGTGATTACACATGATCGGACCCATTGTATCATGACATCTATGAACATTAAGAAGGCTAGTTATACCCGAATGGGATTCCCCGTTTTGAGGGAAATGAGCTTTTGAACTGGTGCCTGTCTTCGTTCAACTCTATTTTCTAATCCTTAATTCTAATTCTTTTTACCGTGCTAAAATCGTTCATATGTCTAACCGATCCCAAAGAAAGATAGCCTCTCTGGACATAATTATTATCAACCTATAGCTCTCACTTGTATTATCTAAAATCTTTGAAACTATATTAACGCTCGTTTCCTAGATCATCTGGAATCTCATTTCCTTCTTTCAGATCATCAATATAGCTTCCAAAGCTCGAGGTCAACTGGTGACATCCTTTCCTCTCATTGATTTATGATCTTCCGCTCTTAGAGACTATGAGAAGTCTTGTGCGGTGGCGTTTGACATATGAAAAGCTTTTGACCGGGTATGGCACACGTCACTACTTTCTAAGCGCTCTTTCTTTGGGTTTCCTCCTCTTTGCTCTCATATCGTCACTTGTTGATCGGAGCGACCTCTTTCAACTTTGCTTCTTATTCGTGGGTATTTTCCCTAAGTTTTCCTCGCTTCTATCATCTCACTTTATTCCTACTTTTCATCAGCGATATTCTTAGTTGCACTTCTATGTTCAGAATTCACTTATGCCAATGACAACTCTTCATCCCTCCCCTCATTTCAAATCTGCTCTCTCTCTCTCTCTCTCTCTCTCTCTCTCTCTCTCTCTCTCTCTCTCTCTCTCTCTCTCTCTCTCTCTCTCTCTTCTTTCTCTCTCTCTCCTCTCTTCTCTCTTTTCTCTCTCTTCTCTCTCATCTTCTTCTCTTTCTCTTCTCTCTTCTGCTCTCTCTCTTCCTCTCCTCTCTCTCTTTCCCTCCTCTCTCTCTTTCTCTTCTCGTCTCTCTCTCCTCTTTCTCTCTCTCTCTTCTCTTCTCCTTCTCTCTCTCTCCTTTGTTCTCTCTCTCTCTTCCATTCTTTCTCTCTCTTTTCTCTTTCTCTCTTCTTCTCTATCTCTCTTCACTCTTTTCCCTCTCTCTCTCTCTCTTCTCTTCTCTTCTTCTCTCTTCTTCACCTCTCTCTTCTCTCTCTTACTGTCGTTTCTTCATCACCTTCACTTTTCAATTCCATTATGGCCGATCTGGATTGGACTTCCCGGTGGGACAGCTTAAATCTTGTGAAATTCAACTCCTTTAAAAAATCCTATTTCATATCTCCATCTCAAAAACGCATCTCAACTTCACCTCCATCGACGGCTCTATCGTCTCGCCTGTAAACAACGTAAACTTAAACATTAACAAATTGTCTTTAAAACCTCATATCACAACGGTTGCTAAGAAACTGAGAGTTCTGTTCAGGTTGTGATAATTGTTTTCCCCTACACATTTACTCTAGTTATATGAGAGTCTTATCCGTCCCTGTATGGAGTACTGTTCTCACATTTGGCAGGGCTCCTGTTCCACCCATCTTCTGGATAGGGTGGGATTGGAGTCTAAGGCTTTATTAGAATAAATAATAAACCGACTCCATTTGATTACTTTCACGTGATCCCTTGGCCCTCACCTCTGTTTCCCTGTAGATGTTACGCTTTCAGGCGTTTTTTTTTTTTTTTGGGTTTTTGGCCTATTCTACCACCATGGCATCGCTCTTGTAGAACAAAGGGTGCCTTACTCTCTCATGAATTTTGCGAATATTGGAAACTCAACACATACTCGTCGTGGTGCCTCCTTTCCAACTAGTTCTATTCTGTGGAACTCACCGCAGTCATGTTTATTTCTGCTGTATTTAACTTGACATTCTTTGAAGCAAGGGTTTGCGCTCTCACATCAAAGATTTTCATTAGGTTTCGGATTGGGTAGGCTTTCTTCATTTTATATTACATTCTTTCTTTCATGTTATAAAATGTTGCAAAACTGGATGATAATTATATATTATTAATATATATTAGATATATTATATTATGATATATTATATATATATATATATATATATATTAGAATATATATTAATTATATATATATATAATATATTAAAATATTAATAATATATATATTATAATGTATATAATATAATTATATAATTAATATATATATATATATATATACCGTATATATATATATTATATATTATATTAATTATATATATATAATATATATATATATTCTATATATTATAATATATATAAATATTAATAATATTTATATATTATAAATATATATAATATATATATATAAAATATATATTATATATAATAATATAAAACTATATATTATTATATAATGTAATATATATACCGTTAATATTATATCTTACAAGTATATATTAATATATAAGTATAGTCAATTATAATAATACTCTATTTAGTATTAAATTATAATATTATTAATTATATATATTATTTATAATATATATATTGATATTATTAATATTAATAATATATATATTATTATAATATATATATATAAATATAATTATATATTATAATATGATAATTATATTATTTCAATTATTAATTATATATATATATATATAATATATATATATATTAATAATATATATATATATATATATTTTATATTATATATTATATTATAGTATATATTATATATACTTAATAATATTATTTTATTATATATATAATAATATATATATTATATATATATGATATATCATTATATTAATATATATTAAAAAATATATATATAATATATATATATATAATATATTACGTTGCAAAAAAAATCCGGTTGATTTCCGAGCTTTTCAAGCAGGAAGACAGCTAATCCACGCTTTCCACAAGCAGTTCTCTTTTTCTGAAGTACACCATCCTCCATAAGGTTGACGAATGACGGCATCGGTCTTACTCGGTGCAGTCCAATGTTCTCAGGATTGGTTAAATTCTATACACCAATCTCCCCATTCTTGTGTGACGGGTCGACCCTCCGGAGTCTTCCTCTCTGCCTTTAACTCCTTCGTTCTCACACACTCCATCTTTCTTACTCGGCAGATAAGCTGTAAGGTCTCTCGCCCGGCATCCTTACATACTCTCCCACCATCTCAGTCTTTATACCGAAAATCTATCCTGTCTCAACACAGGTAATGCGACACCAACCATTTCACTAACCCATTCGTTTCTTCTCACTCTACCCTGGTCTTCTAGTCTTTTCGCCACTATCTTCCTCACACCCTCAACCAGCGGCGGAGTCGTTTTCAACTTCAGATAACTTTGGAATTCGCTTTTTTTCATCCCTTGTTTGTAATTGGGATACAGTGCTCTCTTGTTTCTTTCCGTATTTTTCCCATTCTTTTGTCTAGCCGACTTCCCATACACAATTCACACATCCTCTTTTGCTCGGATAACACCCCCAACCCGGGTATGAATGCAAAAACTGATCCACATTTCTCATCTTTAATTATATATATATATATAGTATAGATATTATATATTATACTATATTATATTTATATGATATATATTATATAATTATATATATTATAATAGTATATATATATATATATAGTATGATTATTGATATTTATTTATATTATATATATATATATATATTATTACCAAACTTTATCCCATTAAATAAATGAGTTTTTAGACACTTTACATTTGTTATAAATCTCAGCTGTAGGATATTTTTTTTTAATATCTACAACACAAAGATATTGCTTTTGCTTTTCCTCATTTAATAAGAGCTATAGCTCGCTCAGCGTTATCATTTACCTCATGAAGTTCCTTTGCTGCTTATTGTAATTCCTTGTATTCAGGTATATGTTTTTTTTTGTTTTTGTTTTTTTTTGTTTAGAAAACAAGTAGCCAACTCCGCGTCTATTAATTATAAGAAATGGTGCCTCGTAAGAGATTGGAAAATACAATTTGGTTCTTTTGTTGTTTGTTTTGATTCAAAAGAGGTTTTTGAAAATCAGTATTTCCCATTCTAATCTATGGATTAAATTTTTTTTGAAAGGAAATTATCTATTTTGTATCATTTTTAACTTTGTTCCTGTATCAACAGCATCATTGAAATGAGAATAGTCCGAATATGTCTACTGATAGGTACCAAATATGTCTCTTCATTGATCTTATATCTGCATCAGTCATTTTCTTGTCATATTGACTGCGCTGCATTAACATTCTTAAGAAAGACAGATCATTCATTGGAGCTAATGGGCCAACTTTAACTTCAATTCGATGTCGCACATATATTAATGCTGAAAAGACAAGCTATTTGATTCCTTTTTCATGTGATGTAATATTAAATTGACCCTAAGCTAGCAAATTTTCAGAACATATATGACTTTAGCCATCCAGCGAGCAGGATGAAAAGCACCAGGAGCCCTGAATTTAAGGGTTACTGGAATATTTCCTTCAAAGAAAATGAGAGACAGTTTGTAAAAGTTCCATAAAGTCGTCAGGTTGACATTTTTCTTTAATTTTCGCTTCCTAGTAATCACACGAAGATATATTTTAGCTCTTTCACTGTGGTTTGTATCAATCGTGAGAGGACTTCATCTTCCACAAAGGTTTTAAAACTTTCCTGATCTAGATTTCCCGTTAGATTTGAATTTCTTAAAAAGATAGACATCATTGCCAGATGTTCTTTTTGAATTTCCTTAAAAAGATAGACATCATTGCCAGATGTTCTTGTTGACAGCTTAAAAAATTCATTTAATAGTATTTCATATACAGTATATGAGGTCTGCAAGTGATCCAGATTAAATTTCTACCTAATCATTTTTCTAATTCAATGCAGGTTTCTTTTAGTTAGTCTTGCATTTGATACCGTAGTGACGAAGCAAATTCCTTAAATTAAATTTTTCAGGCTCCATTTATGTAACGTTTGAATGCAAATCTCAACTTACTCTTTACCTGTTGATGCTGCTATTTTTGGCACACTCAAAAAATTTACAATACCAAGGCTTATAATAATTATTGCAATATAATCTATATTATTTTCCCATTGAACAATTCCAGGGGGAATTTTAATATCCCACTGAAAAGCAAGCGGATAATTTAAGCTAAAATTTATTTTATCTTTTAAGACAATATTTTCCCTATTTTGTTGATATAATTCTTAAAGAGAGTGACTTCATTAACATTGTGATCAAGATTTTGGATAGCATCCCCAATGACAAAATTAGCTTTCCTTTCGGTCAAATTTACACCGTTTAATGTTGAGAGAACGCTTTCAGAAAGGATTGATATTTATAGATTTTTAAGAATTTTATGACATTTTTGTGACAAGTAAATTTCTGAAGGCTGAAAATCTTTATCTTCTTTTATCACTAGTGCTTGATGAAGAGCTTGGAACTTTGTCAAAATTGGTGTTATCTATACAAGCTAATTGAGAGGTTTCTGCAGGTTCTTTAAATTGTTTCTGCCTTTCCTCACGAATCCGTTTTCTTTACAATATTTCTCTGCTTGTTTTTTTTTGTCTAAGCAATCAAAACTGCAGCAACTCATATCCTCTCTTCTTATTTCTACAAACTTTTTATTTATCTATCTCGATATTCATCTTAGAAATACATTCTCCACGTGCAATGTCAAATATTTATTCCATATCAGCTTTAAATAGTTCTTCTTTCATTCTACAACATTCTAGATTAGTAACATCATGGTCTATTCTTATTGTCGGTATTCTTTTCTTTTTCCAATATACTTCCATTGTAATATAAAAAGCTCTTTTCTTATATCTGCCTTTTCTTCATAGTAGTGAAATAAAAATTTCGAGAGGACTTGCTTTATCCATGGCAGCTTTTTTGAGCATGTAAGCTTTTCAGTAAGCTTTCCTTTTAGCCACATCTGTTTCAAAAATCGAATACACACTTCAGTCATGTTTGATATTTAACTGAAAAAAGAACTAAAGAATTGTTTAAGCATATTAAGTTTTTCTGCAATATATTTCTAAAAATTGTTGGAAATAGAATTTTAAATTCCAGTTTTCCACTACCTCTAAATAATAATAATTAATCAGCCTAGTATAAGTTTTGAAAATTGTTCATTATATATATATATATATATATATATATATATATATATATATATATATATATATATCGATATATATATATATATCTTTTATTTATATACATTTCACTGCTATATCT
>JABUQX010068487.1:27500-35000 GCA_015478945.1 Trachelipus rathkii | reverse complement strand
TAGGTATACTATTTTGTCTATGTGAATGAATTATATAATATAAATTTTAGTACAATATTAATTTACCGTTACATATGGCATATTGGTATATATATATATATATATATATATATATATATATATATATATATATATATATATATATATATATATATATAATATATATATAGCTATCAATTATATATATATAAGGCTATATATATATGTAATATATGTATATATATATATATATATAATATAATATGTATATATATCACTCTATATATAATATATATAATATATAATATAATATATATATCTATATATATAATAATATATATGGAGATAATAATAATATATGCATATATATATATATGTGTATCATAATATATATATATAATAATATATAACAACAATAATAATATATATATAATATATAATAATATAGATATACTTATATATAATAATAACATATCAATAATAATATATATATGTATGTATATATATATATATATATATATATAGATTTATAACAATAATATATAATAATAATAATAATATATAATATAATAATAATAATAATATATATAATAATAATAATAATAACCTTATATATATATGTCTCACCTTGCATATAATAATAATAATATGCTAATAATAGTAATAATAATAATAATATATGTAATAATATATATAATATATAATAATAATATAATAATATATATATATAATAATAATAATATAATAATATATATATATATAATTTATATAATAATAATAATAATAATATATAATATATATATATATATAATAATAATAATAATATATTTAATATAATAATAATATATAATAATAATAATATATATATAATAATAATATATGTATGGAAATATATATATGTAATAATAATAATAATATAATAATATATAATAATAATAATAATAATAATAATAATAATAATATAATAATATATAATAATAATATCATAATAATAATAATAATATAACTCACCTTAAGTCTACATGCGCCCATACCTTAACACTCTTAATAACCTTAATACGTATATATATATATATATTAATAATATATATAAATTTACAATCTTGATGTTTATAATCACGTAAATTCAAGTTTATCTTCAGTTAATGGAAGTTTATTATTTAATATGTAACATAAATTTTAATGTAATACAGTTTATGAGAACATATTGCGACGCTATGTATTTGAGAAATCAGATTACGGCACGTAAACAAATGTTTCTTATGCTAATTCAAGGAATAAATTTAATATATATATATATATATATATATATATATATATATATATATATATATATATATATATATATATATATATATATATATATATATATATATATATATATATATATAATATACTATATATATATATATATATATATATATATATTTTTTTATTTATATATTGATAAATTTCTGCATTACACGCAGTGGATACACGTATTGATAATTTAATCCCCTTGAGGCGATAAAAAACAAATAAAAATTTTTCAAGGAATGATTTTTAATTCACTGTTTATTTACATTAAATTTATATCAATAAGTTAATATTAAATTAAAACCTCTCTCAACCTTTCTCATCCGTTGGCGGTATGCATCTTCAGGAACTGATGTGATTGATTGAAGAAAGATCCGAATTTAACTCTCTTTCTTAATGGCAACTTGGTTTGTAGTTAAATAAGTTTCAAAATATTGAGATTAAATCGACTTCAGGATATTGTTGAGTTTGGTCATTTTTTTAAATAGAAATTAGTGATATTGTCTATTGATGGATTGCCTGCTTGATTGTTGAAATTCTTGGAGTTTTTTATTAACTTATTGATATAAATTTAATGTAAATAAACAGTGAATTAAAAATCATTCCTTGAAAAAATTTTATTTGGTTTTGTGTCGCCTCTAAGGGGGTTCTGGAAGTGTCAATATATAATATATATATATATATATATATATATATATAATAATAATATATATGTATATATATGTAATAATATTTTTTTATATACTATCTATATATATGTAATATATATATATATAATAATAATATTATATACATATAATACAAATATATATAATATATATATATATATATATAAATATATATTAACTAATATATATATATATATATATATATATATATAATATATCAATAATTATATATATATAATAACAACTATCTTTATATGTATATATATACATAATATACTATATATTTATTCAACAATAATAATAATGCGTGGGTAGAAATAGAGAGAAGAGAGAGTGAGCAAGATCCAACTTTTAAAAAAAATAGAATATATTTAACACTATATATATATATATACCATATATATATATGTATATATAATAATAAGTTACATATATAATATAATAATAATATATAAATATATAAGATAAAATAAAAATATATGTAATATACATATATATGTATAATATTTTGAAAATAATAATATATATAACTAATATATGTAATAATAATAATATATGTATGAGATTAAAGAAAGTGAAATTAAAATTAAATTAAACAATGCGGTCAAAAAGATTTGTCGCTCCTCAAATTTAAAAACAAATTTCAATTTCCTGTTTCTGAAATTCCAAACAAAGTAGGTGGGGTCTCAACACAAACAAATAAGGAGAACTTTAACAACAAACCGATTTTTTTTCGGGCATAAAATTTACTACTTAATATTTTATTCATAGAGTGAGCAAAATAAATCGGATATTAAATGCAGAGAGAGAGAGAGGAGAGAGAGAGAGAGAGAGAGAGGAGAGAGAGAGAGAGAGAGAGAGAGAGAGAGAGAGAGAGAGAGAGAGAGAGAGAGTTACTGCTATTTGCTATAGAATTTTCACGTTCCTATTACTTAATATTAATAAGAGCATTACTTCTGCAAAGAAAATTCCCACGTGTATGTTGTATAATAATCAAAAAAAAAAAATTTTGTCTACAGTATGTGAAGTGAGATGATTAGCAATATAAGCAGTACCGTATTATTGAGAGGAAGGGTTAAAGGAGATAAGATGAAAAATGTTGTGAATGTGAGGCGATGCGTGTCAGTTTTTCAGCACCTCTCTCTCTCTCTCTCTCTCTCTCTCTCTCTCTCTATCTTTCTTTCTCTTTATATATATATATATATATATATATATATATATATATATATATTTATATAAACAATTTCTTTAATAAGTAATTTTGTAGCCCACGACAATGTAATATGAAAATAACAATAATCATAAAATGTAATAATAATTAGATGTTTATATATGACCATATCCTATTTCTCAATAATATGTACGTAATAATAATAATAATAATATGTATAAATATAATAATAATAATAATAATAATAATATGTATATGTATGATATTATAATAATATGTATAATGATAATTACAAAGAATAATATATGTAATATAAGATTTATATTATAGTAGTTAAAACTAATTAGTCTATAAAGAACTACAAATGAATATTGCCTTTATTCTTTATGTATATATATATATATATATATATATATATATATATATATATATATATATATATATATATATATATATATATAATTTTTTTTTTATATTTATTTATATATAATAATAATAATAATAATATATATATATATATATAAATATATATATATATATATATATATATATATATATATATATATAATATATGTATTTATAATATGTGTGTAATAATAATAATATATATATATATATATAAAATCATTTTCTTACATTAACTTTTTATATTCCTTTTATCCTCAAAATTTTCACATAAATTTTTTTTTTTACACAATCCCTTTCACATCATTACTTACACTCCACCTTCCCTTCGCTCCAATTTAGTTCGCAGCCTTATTCGTCCCTTTGAGCTCGTTGAGTGGCTCTGCATGTGTCATTTTCGCCTTTTGAAGTTTTCACTCTCTTTCCTCGTTGAACTTTTCTGACGTAAGTTTTCATCTTCGTAGTTTACACTCCAAAGGGTCGCTAGATGGCATAGAAAAGAGTATTGGCGTAAGTCTTAGAGGGAAAACAACCAGGTAACTTAATCAGTTTTCTTCACTTTTTTTTTTTCCTCCATCTTTCTTCATCTTCTTTTTCTTTTTTACTTTTTTGAATGTCTCATATTTTTTTCTTCACTTTTTTTTTTTATCATTTTAAACTGGATTTTTCTTATTATTTTTTTTTTTTTTTTGTTTTTTATCTCATTCCTTTCTTTTATAATTATATCGGAAATTGGGATAAGAAAAAGGTCTATTTTTTCCGAAATATTAATTTTTAGCAATATAAAAGGGGCAAAAAAACAAGAGTTGTTTGCAAAGTTTTCTTCACTTTTGAAGATATTCGATATTTTTTTTGGAAAAATCTAAATATGAATTTGATTTTCAGTAAAAGTTTGATAGAACATATTTTCTTGATTAAAGAACACTTCAGATGTATAAGATTGAACATATATGCATGTAAACGTAATATACAGTATATATATATATATATATATATATATATATATATATATATATTTTTAATTTATATATATATATATATATATATATATATAAATATATATATATATATATATATATATATATATATATATATACATATATATATATATATATATATATATATATATATATATATAATATAATATATATATATATATATATATATATATATATATATTTATATATACATAATAATAATAACAACTATATATATGTATATAATATACAATAATAATAATAATAATAATAATAATAATAATAATAATAATATGTATATAATAATAATATCTATATAATATATATATATATATATATATGTAACTTAATAATAATAATAATAATAATATATGTACGGTATAATATGAAATATATATATAATATGTAATAATATGTATATATATATTAATAATAATATAATATATATAATAATAATAATATATATATATATATATAATAATAATAATAATATATATATAATAATGTATTTATATATAATAATAATAATAATAATAATATGTATATATATATGTAATAATAATAATAATATATATATACCTCTTCTTCTAATAATAATAATAATAATAATAATAATATATATGTATATGCTCTTGATAATATGTATATAATATATATAATATATATATATTTGCTTATGTATATAATAATAATAATATATATATATATATATATATATATATAACAATAATAATAATATATAATATATATATATATATAATATATAATTTATATATATATATATATATAAATATATAATATATATATATATATATATAGCAACCAATAATAATAATATGTAACTAATATAATATATATATGTAACAACCAACAATAACAACCAACAACAATATGGCATTATAACAATAATATATGTATGTATATATAATATATAATATATATATAATAATAATAATAACGCCAATAATATATATATATATTATTAGTATCGTTATGATTATTTATGTATATTGTATATCACTGTTTTTAGCATTGTTGCTGGGTAATGTTGGAGGCAGACAAGCTTCTAACTCTCATCGTACCATTCACGGAGAAAAAATTATGATAGACATGATAATATAATATATATATAATTATATATATACGATATATTTTTAAAAAGAAATAGATGTAAGTATATTTATATATCCATATATATATATCTTATATATATATATATATATATATATATATATATATATATATATATATATATATATATAATATATATACTACTATTTATATATATTTATATATATATATATATATATATATATATATATATATATATATATATATATATATATATATATATAAAAAAGATATATACAAATATATAATAATAATAATAGACATATATATATATATATATATATATATATATAGGTATATATTTTAAAGAGACCTAAATGTGTTCTCAAATTTTATTAGCACTTCAGAACTGTACTTCTATTATTATTTTTTATTCCAGCAAAAGGAAGAATAAGAAAATAGGAAACGGTATTTTAAATGGTCAAGAGTTGAGAAAGGAAAACGTGATATGTGGACATAAAATATCCACTTCATAATGAAGGGGCCGGGCGCCATTTCTCTCCAATCATGAACTGAGAATTCGTGAGAAGAACTCAAAAAAGAGAGATGAGGAAGCCTTAATCTAAAGTGCCAGTCATGTCGGAAGGTGAAAGTGAGATAGACGACTATGGAGGTCTTTTTATCGCATTTAGCTTAAAAAGGAAAATGTTTAAAACATTAAAAATATAGGAAAGAAATCTGCAAATTCTTGAAAATATATATATAAAAACTTGAAATAGAATAAACTTTAAAATAAGCTTGAAATAAAATAAACTTGAATAACCTTGAATTAACTTGAAATAGCATAAACTTAAAAATAAACTTCAAAACGTAAAAAAAACTTTAAATAGAATAAGCTTGGAAATGAATTTGAAATAGAATTTACACGTACAACATTTAAGATTTAAGTACAGAGTAGTCATATCATTTTTATATGAAAGTAAAAACGGAAATTCTATTATATATTAGATCATTATAAATCCAATAAATATAGTATATAATATTTCAAATAATGGAAAAAGTAATCCAAACAAATCCTCTTTGAAAAATAAATTACATTATATATATATATATATATATATATATATATATATATATATATATATATATATATATATATATATATATATATATATATATATATATATATATATATATATATATATATATATATATATGGTAATTGATGACTTGAGCGTAATGTGACGGAATATAGATATTTTTCAAGAAAATCGGTGTTTTTTTTTAATATCTTTCCTATCCATATTTGATGACGTAAGAAATCAATAATAATAATAAATAATAAGGTTAAAATTTCTTATTTTACAAAAGAAATTGAATATTTTTACTAAATGATAGGGAAGAAAAACTCCAATACTGATAGATAATCTAAATTTGTTCTTGGACAGAGAAAGTATTTTGAGATCTAAGGGTCGCATATCAGAATGTACATATTTTAATTATGATGTACATAATCCTATTGTACTGTCTCGATTTCATCATTTTACTACACTATTAATTTTCAAATCTCACCAAAAAGTATAACACCTTGGTCTAGATTCCACAATAATACACATTGGGAATCAAGGGTTTTGGATCCCTAAATGGAGAATATCAGTAAAAAAGACTATACACAGATGGATGATATGGAGGAAAATAAATATCAGAGCTTTTAAATATTTAAAATACACTGACGTCCCTAAACATCACATGCAGCTAATAACTCCATTCAAATTTGTAGGTATCGACTATACCGGTTTTACTGTTTGTCAAAAACACCAATAGCAACACTTGCCTAAATATACGAGCCATACATATAGAACTCTTGCCAGATATGAGTGTGCCTAACTTTCTGTTAGCATTCCAACGCTTTTGTAATCTTTATAACATCCCA
>JABUQX010068487.1:20000-22500 GCA_015478945.1 Trachelipus rathkii | reverse complement strand
CTACTACTACTACTTTTTTCATGAAGGTCAGTATATTATTTACTTCATCAAAAGAAGAATAAGAAAACACGAAACGGTATTTTAAATGGTTAAAAGTTGAGAACTGAAAATGTGGTATGTAGATATAAAATACTGAATGTAATAATATAGAAAATGAATTTAGTATATAATATAGACACCCCAATTAATATATATAAGTATAACAGCTGATATAAAGTGATTAGAAAGAAATCACCTTTAAAGTTATAAAGAAAAATGCAGAAATCGATTGGGTAAAATTTAAAAATCATAATTTTGTATCAGAATTATCGATATCTTTTATTATTTGAATATTTATCTAATGTACCTTAAAACATTCCCAGATATTAATCTTACTCAAATAAGAATGAATGACACGTCTTTGCAGTACAAACAACTGAGAAAGAGTAAAGAAAATCGGAAGACGCCTTATAATATCTGACCTCTGACCTATGACCTCTTAAAATTTTGTTTAGTGGAACAATATATATATCATCAATGCAGTGGAACAATATAAACCAACAATCCAAGTAAAATTAAAAGAAAGGAAACAAAAATATTTTGAAAATAGTAAGGTCTAAATTGCGTTCTTTCAAAGAAGAAATTATGGTTGTATATAAGATTGTATAGAGTGGCATACAAAAAAGCTTAGAAACTTTAAAAAACTGCAATAGTTTATCTTCCTCAATTAAAAATGCATGGTCAGAGGTCAAATACTGCAAGCACATCATCGTTACATAAACCATTTGTGATTGGGTTCGTCATTTTCTTCAATATATATATATATAGTATATATATATGATATATAGAGCAGCAGTTATGTTATATATAGTATATATATATATATATGTTATAAGAGCAGAATGTTAGTATATATATATATATATATATATATATATATGTTATAAAAGACTAAAAGTATTAAAGTAGTAATAAGATTTCCTATTCATTTTATTTAAATACCTTTTTTCCCATTTTTAAAACTATTTTAAAGTAATTTTAGAAGTAATTTTGACACATTGAATTTAATTTATTTAAAGGAAAATGTATACACATTAGTGTGAGGTTATATATGTGTAGGAAAATACACATACACATGTATTCATAATATAGTAATAGAAGTATATATGTATCAAATTGAAACTGAAATGAATAATTAAATTAAATAGAAAAATGTTGAAAGTAAATTGTATTAATTAATATTTTGTTGAAGAGAAGTTGAACTCGCACGTAGCCGGAGCCGGAGCCGGAGCCGGAGCCGGAGCTGGAGTGGAAGCCGGAGTAGGAACCGAAGTCGGAGCCCTAAACGGAGCCAGATTATGATGAAAAAAAATTCTACTGTAAAATAAAAGAGTGCCGGAGCCTGAACCAGAACCGCAAAATTTTAAAAATCCGGAGCAGGAGCCGGAGCCGTACTAGGAATTAATTAGAAATATGACCGTTTTCGCAGCCTTGATGAGGAGGCTAATTGAATTATAATAATTAAAGTAAGGTTATTATTTTTTGTTGACTTAAATAAGCAAATTATTTTTCGTGAATATTGATAATAACTTAAATCTTTTCGAAATATTAAAAATATATTTGTGTAAGAGCAAATATATTTATATATATTTACACTCGGAGACGAGTTGTAAATAAGAATAATAAAAAATATATATTTTTTATAAGAACCCGTTCAATCTCTGGTTCGGATCCTAGGTAATACTTACCTAGAGTAGATCCCCTCCTAGGACAAGGGAATGCAAGTGAGGCGAGGTGTGCATATGCCTTATTGCTAATGATAGTAGTTATATATATATATATATATATATATATATATATATATATATATATATATATATATATATATATATATATATATATATATACACTTTAAATTTAGTTTAATTTAATTTTTAAAAAAAAACTTTGTAACATGAATTTAGTGCAGAAAAGAAGAGATTTGTACCCTTAAATATCCTTTTCTATATTCTACTCTTAATTCTACGTCACCACTACCATAGCCCATCCCAGAGATTATATTTCCTCATTCTTAATTCTACATAACTACTACCATGACCCATTCACAAGGGTATGCCTCCTCCATTCTTAATTCTATATAGCTAGTACCATGACCCATTCACGAGAATATGCTTCCTTTCTAGAGATTATACTTCCTCCATTCTTAATTCAACGTTACTACTACCATGACCCTTTCTCGAGATTATAATTCCTCAATTCTTGATTCTCTGTAACTACTACCATGACACTTACACGAGATTATACTACCTCTATTCTTAATTGTTTGTTACTGCTACCATGACCCATCCACGAAATTATACTTCCTCTATTTCATAATTTACATTAACTATTAACTTGGATTAAAAGTTTACATTGACTTCTTTTATTTTGTTACTACTACTTATGACCCTATCCACGAGATTATATTTTCAAGTTCTAGAACTAGTAACTTACTACCAGACCCATCTACGGGATTATACTT
>JABUQX010068487.1:5000-10000 GCA_015478945.1 Trachelipus rathkii | reverse complement strand
CCTTAATATCCTTATATCTTCTCTGTCTATCTTTTTATATTTAATATCTTTGTTTCTTTTCTATATATCTTTATATTTTTTCTGTCTATCTTTTTTTCTTCTCTGTCTACCTTTATATCTTTAACATCTTATATCTTCTGTATATCTTCATATATTGTCTTTTATTATCATAACCACTGCCATTCTCTCCTCCATCAATACAAAAGATTAAGTTAAAAGGAATCATTTCTGTTCTTATTTTCCTTCAGTTTCTTTTCTCCTTCAATTTTCATCGTATTATATAATTCCTTTATTAATATATACTTATGAAATTAATGTTGCCTTTATATATTTTCATTGTTTTGGATAAGCTTTCTTGAAATTGAATTATCTGAAAGTAACTTATAATTTATATAGGAAGCAAAAAGTTATTATTATTATTATTATTATTATTATTATTATTATTATTATTATTATTATTATTATTATTATTATTATTATTATTATTATTATTTTTGTTATTATTATTAATTATTATTATTATTAATATTATTATTATTATTATTATTATTATTATTATTATTATTATTAATTATTATTATTATTATTATTATTATTATTATTATTATTATTATTATTATTATTATTATTATTATTATTATTATTATTATTATTATTATTATTATTATTATTATTAAATTATTATTATTATTATTATTATTATTATTATTATATTATTATTATTATTATTATTATTATTGTAAAAAAAAAAAAAAAAATTTCACGGTACCGTTTTAAGTGCTAGTGAAAAATTGCCAATGTGAAGAAAACTTTGTTTTTACCTCAAATATATTCAAGATAAAATTGCAGTATTATTAATAAAGTTATTATTTATCATATTACATAAAAATTCAATAGTTTCAAACCTTTTTATTTAATTTATTGGCATTTAACATAAAAAAAAGAAATGTTAACAAAATGTTGAAAATTCAATAATACAAAAAGAAAAATTGGATTAAGGAAGAAAATCTTTTTGAATCTTATTTTTAATTACTATCCATATCGCTGCCTTTTATTTCATATCATAACCACAAAAAAAGCTTTTATTATATAGATAATGCTTTCTATCAAAGGATGTTATCGACCATTTGCTCAGTACGATTTAATGTGTCGACGATTTTGGACACCTTATGAGAAAATGTTGTCGACCATTTTACTGTAAGAAAAATAAATGTTGACGTTTTGAACACCCTCTGAAATTTTTTAATGGCGTGTCTATCATTTTAAATGTCGACCATTATTCCTGTCGATGATATGGACTAGTCTCCGAGTTTATGTACGGTAGTACATTTTATGGAGATTTGATTACCTCTGCTGAGAAATTTTAAATTTAGGTGATATTACGAGAATTGCATGTAAGGTATAAGGCCTCTAATATATATATATATATATATATATATGTTATATTTTTAAGCAATATGTTGTTCTTTTTATTTCTTTATCTGGAAGGTGGGGAAATATCTTTTTATATAAACATGTATAGATATATCTTTATATATATACATATATACATACGTTGTTAAGTTATTACGTATATATATATATATATATATATATATATATTATAGCAGCAACATATATATTATATAATATATATTTTTGATTATATGATATATATATTATTATATTATTATATATATATATTATTTATATTATTATATATATATGTATATATATATATATATATATATATATATATATATATATATATTATTATATATTATTTCTTTTTTTATCTTGCTTTTGTCTTTTCCTTTTATATTTATCTTATATATGGGAGATATATAGATATATATATATATATATTATATATTATATATTATATATATATATATATTATATATATATATTATTATTATTATTATTATTATTATTATGTTATAAACACTAGTTTAAAAATATGTAGAATCAATGATTGTTCTAGTTATATGAATAATCCTAACGATGACAAATATACATGATATATCTTTGGAGAAAAACAATAATGGAGAAATCAGCAGCATAGGAAATATGCCAAATTAAAATAAATAAAAATATATAGAATAATAATATTTGAAATTTTTGATAAATTCTTTTATCACTTAAGAATATTGTTTTTCTTATACCAACATTTTTGACTCTATAGGAAAATTATTCTTCTACTTCCTCCTCCTACACAACTGCTTAGTTCAGTTTTCACTGTTTTAACCTATAATATTAAGGTAACCTATATATGATATATATATATATATATATATATATGGCGCTATATATTGTTGCTACATGAGAGTCTAGTGTCTAACTAAATCAGTTAGCATATATATATATATATATATATATATATATATATATATATATATATATGCAGTGTTATTTATATATTTATATATATATGGAAGTTTTTTTTGTGAGGACTTTGAATCGAGAAAGAAAAAAGGGAAATACTTACTGTAGGAAAAAACTCCTTGCAAAATACACAAACTTGCAAGGCGAAACGGGTGTCACAAAGAATAACAAAAGAAAAAAATGCGTAAAGATGGTTTTGTAAAATCTATAACGGATGACTACGAAAATAGAATAAATTAATATCTAGTGCAAGCTAGGAAGATTAGTTGTTTTAAAACTAATACATGATGGAAAGACTAAATAAGAAAAATGATTTTAAAGGTATGATTGTGCAATATAGTCTAAGGACTGAATGACATGAATGACAAAAGAGAATGATTATGCAAATGTAGTTATGATAAATTAAGTGGTGGGACTGCACAAGGTAAATAAGATATAAAAGTATGATTGCGTAAAAGAAGTTTAAGAATTGACTTGAGTGTAATAAGGTGTTAAAGCACTATTTTGCAAGTAAGGTGTAAATACTAAATAAATGAAATAAGATACAAAATTATGATTGTTTAAATAAAGTCCAAGATTGAATGATGTAAATAAGGTATAATGAAGTCTAAAGACTGGATGAGGTAATTAGGGTACAAAAAATATAGTTGTTCAAATGAAATTCTAAATACTGAAAAGAAGTAAAGAAGATATAAAACTTGAATAAGATACGAAGATCGCACATCAGATTAAACAGTCCAACTAAACAAGAAGATGTAATAAGCTCAGATCCTGATTTGAGTAGTTTTTCATGGCACAAAAATATTGCTTGAATGATATCCATGTTCTTAATGAGAAAGATATAAAACCAGAAAAGTGACAAGAGAGTTACAAAAATAATAACAAAGGTAACAGTCCAAACACGAATCCTAATAATTATATAATAAGATAAAAATGAAGGAAACGGGAACAGTCCATATTGAAAGAAGTTAAGAAGATATAAAAATATGAATAAGTTAATAAGAAAACAAAGAATACTAGACAAATGAACTAATCACTAAATATAAAAGATGAATTTAAAGTCTAAGGACTTGATGAGGTAATTAAGGTAAAATAGTTGCTTAAATGATATCCAAGTTCTTAATGAGGTAAAAAGATATAAAACTATGAAAAAGTTAGATAAGATACAAAATAATAATTGTGCAAATGAAGTCCAAAATGTATTAAATCTAAAGAATGAAAAGAGGTAATTAAGATACAAAAAGAAATTAAATGAAATCTACTGAAAGAAGTTAAAAGATATGTGAATAAGTTAATAAGAAAACAAAAGAATAATTAGACAAATGAAGTCCAATCACTAAATGAAGTAAAAAGATGTAATGAAGTCTAAGGACTTGATGAGGTAATTAAGGTGCCATTAGCTGCTTAAATGATATCCAAGTTCTTAATGAGGTAAAAAGATATAAAAACTATGAAAAAAAGCACAAGATGGCCAAAATAATACCCAGTAATGAAGTCCAAAATGTAATGAATCTATGAATGAAAGAGGCATTAAGATACAAAAATAGTTGTTCAAATGAAATCTAAGTACTGAAAGAAGTTAAGGAAGATATGTAAATGAATATTGATTAAGAAACAAAAGAATAATTAGACAATGAAGTCCAATCACTAAATGAAGTAAAAAGATACAAAGCCTAAGGACTTGATGAGGTAATTAAGGTACAAAAATAGTTGTTAAATGATATCCAAGTTCTTAATGAGGTAAAAAGATATAAAACTATGAAAAAGTTAATAATATAAAACATAATAGTAAATAGTCCAAAAATGTAATGAAATCTAAGGAATGAAAGAGTACTAAGATACAAAAATAGTTGTTCAAATGAAACGGTACTGAAAGAAGTTAAGAAGATATAAAAATATGGTCACATAAGAACAAAAGAATAATTAGACAAATGAAGTCCAATCACTAAATGAAGTAAAACGATGTAATGGAATTCTAAGGACTTGATGAGGTAATTATACAAAAAATAGTTGCTTAAATGATATCCAAGTTCTTATACGGAGGTAAAAAGATATAAAACTATGAAAAAGTTAATAAGATACAAAATAATAATTACAGCAAATGAAGTCCAAAATGTAATGAAATCTAAGGAATGAAAGAGGTAATTAAGATACAAAAGATGGTCAAATGAAAATCACACTGAAAGAAGTTAAGAAGATATAAAAATATGAATAAGTTAATAAGAAATGAAAAGAATACTAGAACAAATGAAGTCCAACTACTAAATGAAGTAAAAAGATGTAATGAAGTCTAAGGACTTGATGAGGTAATTAAGGTAATAAAAAATAGTTAAGCTAAATGATATCCAAGTTCTAATGAGGTAAAAAGATATAAAACTATGAAAAGCACAAGATACAAAATAATAATTGAAAATTTGAAAGTTCAAAATGTAATGAAATCTAAGGAATGAAAGAGTAATTAAGATACAAAAATATTGTTCAAATGAAACTGAAAATTGAAAGAAGCAGCAAAGATATAAAATATGAATAAGTTAATGTAAGAAACAAAAGAATAATTAGACAAATGAAGTCCAATCACTAAATGAAGTAAAAAGATGTAATGAAGTCTAAGGACTTGATGAGGTGAACAAGGCACA
>JABUQX010068486.1:0-23050 GCA_015478945.1 Trachelipus rathkii | reverse complement strand
TTGATGCAATAATTGTCAATAATTTTTAAAATTTATTTCTTCCTAAATTTATATTTTAAATTTTATTCAGTAAAAAAGTTACAAGACATTAACAGACATTAAGAATATAAGAGACAGTAAAAAGCCACTATGGGCCTATCGAGACTGCCCAGTCAACCCACTACCCCAGAACGATGCTCATGCCAAATCCACAACAGCACCCTAGGCACTGTCAATTGTTGAACACTCAAATCACCAATTTGGCTTTAGTCAAAATGTAATGATATATAAATATGATAACCAAACCCCATCCACATGCATAATAACTAAGTCTATGGTCACAATGCCATCTAACTACAACTATATCACAACCAAAAACCCGCCAATTTTTGGCTTCGTCAATACATTATATGATTCCCAACCCATCCATAACCGAATCTAACCCTTTCTCTTTAAATGTTGCACATCGTAATGAGTCACACTCAACAACCTCCTCTAGAGCCAGGACTATTCCAAAACTTTAACAACCCTATTTTACTGAATGCATGCCATTCTATATATATCAAGAATTGGCACTGCTATTTCTTTCTTATTCTCTAATTTATATGCCCCCTTGGTCACCTGTCCATTTTTTGCTACTATTTGAAAAAAATTTATTGATCTCTGTATTATCAATAGATGTAAATATTTTGATAGACTTGTATCATTGTTCCCTATGTTCTAAGAAATCGCCTTTCCACAGAAAACATTTTCAAACAAACCCTTTCAGCCTCTCCTCATAGCTCTTCACCCCTCAAACCCAGAAATTATCCTTGTTGGCTCGACGTTCAACTCTCTCTAGCATATCTAAGGTCTTTCTATTAAAATAAGGCGGGCCCAAACTTCGTGCACATACTCTATTACCTGGGCCCTAACATAGCTAGTATACAGTTTACTTATACTCCTTGCTTTCTTAGTTAAACAACATGGCGAGTATTATGCCCAGCAATCTTATTGCTTTATTCGTTATGCTTTCCAAACACTGATTAGCTACTTATAAATTAACTGCTTATAAATCACACCTAAATCCTTTTTCTTGGGTTTTAATCTCCACAGACTCATTATTGAAATTGTCCGGCGTACAAGTGCGTACCTTCTTAATATAAAGTCAGTGCCTATTTTGTTAAGTGAATGGCGTAATTATGCATCATAATTATTACATATTAATATTAAAAAATTATTTAAAATTGTTACTGTAACACTGAAGGCTGCTAATGAATGTATGATGGGGGGTCAGTTTGTCAAATTTTCACGTGAAATGTGTGCGTACACTTGTACATAGGCCTACTCGTAATTAAAGTGCCTATTTTGTTAAAAAGTGGAATTATTACATATTATATTAGAAATTATTTAAAAATTTATTTTTTAGAACTCTTTTTTTTTTTTTTTACCAATGTTTATTTAACCAATTCAAAAAATATGTAAAAATAAAATTTCAAATTTTTCTAAAAAATCCTCACATTTTCAAAATTTTTATTAAAAATATAATGTTTACTTAATTTTTTCAATCTAAATTAATTCTATAAAACATTATTAAAATCTATTTAAAGATTTAAAATTATCCGCACCTGCATGGCTGCCATCAAGCGTTGGCCGAACGGGTGAGTTCTAATGACCACAGCCTTTTCACCCAACGCAACGCTGATGCGGTTCACCTGAATCAATTTTGTTGAATATGGCTGCGACGACTTTCCCGAAAAGTTTTAATCAATTTATCATTTCAAACATTTATATTTTCATGACTTTACAACATACTTAAACTATAAATGTTAGAAAAACTATTAAACGTCGAAGCAAATTTAAAATTTTGGATCTTTTCATGATTTGGCCAAAAATTAAAAAAAAAAAAAAAAAAAAAAAAAAAAAAAAAAAAAAAAAAAAAAAAAAAAAAAAAAAAAACAAACAAAAAAAAAAAAAAAAAAGAAAAAAAAAAAGAAAAAAAAAAAAAAAAAAAAAAAAAAAAAAAAAAAAAAAAAAAAAAAAAAAAAAAAAAACAAAAAAAAAAAAAACAAAAAAAAAAAAAAAAAAAAAAAAAAAAAAAAAAAAATAAAAAAAAAAAAAAAAAAAAAAAAAAAAAAAAAAAAAAAAAAAAAAAAAAAAAAAAAAAAAAAAAAAAAAAAAAAAAAAAAAAAAAAAAAAAAAAAAAAAAGCAGAATTGACAGAAATACCCCCTTGTTATGGATATATATATATATATTATATGTATATATATATATATATATATATATATATATATATATATATATATATTATATATTTTATGCTAATATATATATTTTATTTATAATATATATATATATTTATATATATTATATATTAATATTATATATTAAATTTATTAATATATATATAATTAATATATTTTAAGTTTTCACAAATGTTTCATAAAAAATATAAAATGATATATTATATATAATATATAGATAATGGTAATTGTATAGAATGTATATACATATTATTATACATACATATATACTAAATTATAAGTAACATATTATATAATCCTTTCCTATTAATCTTGATGTTTTATACCCGTTAAAGCTATGGCAATTCGGCACCATTGTTAGGGCAATTTGGACCATTTCTTTGTAGGCCAAGATCAAGCTTCCAGGCCCCAGAAACATTGCCTATACAAATTTGTTAACAAGAGATATACTTCGGCAGAATGATCGTAAAATAATGTGGGTTTATGTCTTAGGATTAATCTTAATTATGAAACCTGTTTAATTTAATTTAAGTCGCTTAATACTTTGTTTTTGCTTTTGGGGGGGGGCTTTCCACGAAGAATATAACATAAAGAAAGCACTTAAAACCTTGGCGTAGTAAATTTATATAGGCTTTATGCACTAAGGATCATACTAGCAGAGGTCAAATAATCTTGTACTACGTTATTGTGTAACCAAAGACTATAGTACTTATAAGTTCATAACCTAAATGCAAATGCACATCAGTTGCAGGTCATTCAGGTAATTGAGAGAAATTATTATTTTATCACAAAATCTTGTAACATGGGGCCAATGTCGGGTACCAGGTTTCGTTTAACAAACCTTGTCTGTGTATCTTTGGCGGGGCAAAATAGCAGCTCCACATTGAAATATTCCAATTAATTACAATTATTTTAATACTCTCTTACAGTAAGATATCGATTTGAAAAAATAATTTAAAATAATTTTTACACTTTCTACAGCAAGATAGGTAGGTAAAATTTCTTTCATATAAAATAATTTGTACAATTTTTTCAGCAAGAATGGTTTTGCACTACACAAAGAGTAGCCGATGCAGGGATACAAGGCGATACTCTGAAGGATGATGTTGCTAGTAGCCCTTACTCTTTGAGAAAATTGATGACGGGGAAGCATTTTAGACAAAACTTCAAACCAACAAATGCCCAGATTCTTTGATGCCTTTAAACATCATTAGACTATTACTGAAACTAATCATGGTTGATGACCCATATACACGCTACATATAAGGCAACATGGCCTTAATAACATATCTATATCCGAGCTATAATGCCCACCGTATTGACAAATCCCATCCTTCCGAGTTATTTTATATTAATCAACAACTGCTATTTTGAGGTTAATTATTGCATAAAGATAATGTTTCACCACTTATATACCTATTTATACAATTAAGACACCAAGACCTCCCATAACCTGTAATATCTACTGCTTTATATTATTGCATATATATTCACAAACAATTATAAGAACTTTTATTATCGCTGATTTCTTAAAACTAAATATTGCAAATACCAATTTTGTCTTAAAAAATGAAAAACTGAAGGTTATATGCATAGTTTATCAAAATAAAAACACTTCTAATGATTTGATTCTTGGGGATCGTTGAAAATTTGAAGTTGGACTTGATTTGCCAATCACCCAAAATTAAGCGGGCAATTTGGTCCACCGTGTTTAGCCTTATCGGCTCTAAACATTTCTCATACTCTATATATAGCTACAATTATAATTTATTATACGCTCAGGTGATGCTACCCAACCCCAAAATATCAGTATACCTAATTTCTATCCTAACAGGATAAAATACAACATATATATATATATATATATATACTATTAATTGGTATTTTAGCAGTTTGAAATCACCTTCCTATGAGAGAAACCCTTATAAGTACAAAAAAATTTCTAAGTTTCCGAAAAAGTTTAAGTTAAGTTAAGTTTATTTAAGTAAATTTTGTAAAGCCTAAGCTTCCTTAAACAATATCATCATATTCGAATACACTTTCTTGAAAAAGTAAAGCAAAACTATATTTTAAGTTAACTTTATATTAGCGTTTAGGAAAGTAGTTAAAAACTTTACAAATTTCTTCGGCTGATTCGACAAGGAGCCGTGATTTAAAAGTCTGCGGAATTTTCATCCATAATCTGATATTTAATACCTAATTTAATCTTTTATATAGTTATATATATATAATATTATATCTTAATATTATCATATTATTATATATATATCATATACATATATATTATACTATATATAAAAAAAATAATATTATTATTATTATAGTTTAATACCTAATTTAATCTTTTTCATATCAAAGCTTGCGCTTGCATGGCTCTCCTCAGAGATTTTCATAAGGATTTGAGTCTGTGCAGATATTTTCTTTTTCATGTTCTCCTTCCATTTCATCTTATCTCATTTTCAAGATGTAGTATTATAAAATTAAAAAAAATTTTTTTTTTTAAGAGTTAAAGTTAGTATAATTATATAGAACACTGCAAGTTAGGTGATTACTTATTTAATAAAATTTTTCTCTTCACATTCTTCTTCACATTTCATTATCTTGAGCTCAAATAAAAAATATTATTATTATTATTATTATTATTATTATTATTATTATTATTATTATTATTATTATTATTATTATTATTATTATTATTATTATTATTATTTTAATTGTTTTTATTATTTTGTTTTTATTTTTTTATTGTTTTTATTATAAAGTATATCTTTATGTTTTCGCTTTATCATTCGTTTTATTATATTTTTCATGTTTTGTTTAATTTATTTTCTATTTTTATTATTTGTTATATTATTGTTTAATTCTTGTTTATTTTGTTTATTTTGTTTATTTTGTTTATTTTGCTTATTTTGTTTATTGTGTTTATTTTTTTTATTTTGTTTATTTTTATTTTTTTATTTTTTTTTATTATTTTTATATTATTATTTTTATTATTTTTATTATTATTATTATTATTATTATTATTATTATTATTATTATTATTATTATTATTATTATTATTATTATTATTATTGATTATTATCTAATTTATTCATATATATATCACTATTATTTTATATTATATATCACGCTTAATTTACTTTTCTACATTTATACTTAATATTAATATTATTATTATTCATTATTATTATTATTACTGATATTTTGATTATTATTATATTATTTATTATAATATAAACTCTTATTATTAATTACTCCTCATTGCTAACTCTAATTATGTTCGATTAATTATTGATATTTAATCTATTATATATTATATATTATCCAATTTTATTATTATTATTATTATTATTATTATTATTATTATAGACAAGCATATTAGGGTTAGGTTTATTCCATATACACAAGCTAATTTAATTTATAATTTCTCTACTTAAACATAGACTTAAACATGAAACCGTAATACGTCATGGGCTCGAAGGAAGAAAACGTCCCCGCCGAAGCCCATTTCTCGTTATTGTATTTTTTTTTATATATTAAATTGCTATTTTTTAATGATAAATACTATGTAATAAATACCATGGCCAGAATAGTATTTTTGATTTCGTTTGATTTTAGTTATTATTATATATTTTATTTTTATTATATTAGTTATTATTATATTTATTATTTATTATTATTAGTATATTATTATTTATATCTATTATTTATTATTATTATTATTACATGATTTGTTGTTGTTGTGTTGTTGTTGTGTTGTTGTTGTTGTTGTGTTGTGTGTGTGTTTCTGTTGTTGTTGTTGTCGTTTTGTGTTGTTTGTTTTATCATTATTATTATCATTATTATTATCATTATTATTATTATTAGTGGAATTATTATTATTATTATTATTATTAGTGGAATTATTATTATTAATTATTATTATCTATTATTAATTATTATTATTATTATTATTATTATTATTATTATTATTATTTATTAATATTATTGTTATTATTGTTTGTCATCATTGCTATAATTTTCACTGTCAGTTTTCTTCTTCTTCTTCTTCTTCTTCTTCTTCTTCTTCTTCTTCTTCTTCTTCTTCTTTTCTTCTCTTCTTCTTCTTTTCTTCTTTCTTCTTCTTCTTCTCTCTTTCTTCTTCTTCTTTCTTATTATTATTATTATAGTTTATTATTATTTTATTATTATTATTATTATTATTATTATTATTATTATTATTATTATTATTATTATTATTATTATTATTATTATTATTATTATTATTATTAATTTAATGTTTATTTATTTTTTATTATTTTTAATGATTTATTGATTATTATTATTTTATATTATTATTATTATTATATTATTATTATTATTATTATTACTGTGATTATGTTATTATAAAATTTTAGTCATTATGTAAAATAAAAAGGTGGTTCCATTGTATTATAATTTTTTATTATATTATTATAATTATATTATTATATTATTTATTTTTTATTATGTTATTATTATTATTTATTATTATTATTTTATTGATATTTTTCACTGTTAATTTTTAATATTGTTAATATTTCGTGTATATATTTGTAAAATATTTTTCTAATTGTTATCAAAATAGGTTTGAGATTACATTAATTGTGTAAATTTTTAATCACACTATTATTTTGGGGCTAAAGACACACATTGTTTGCTTTTGTAGCCCCTTTCAGGATTGTAAATATTATTATTCTAATTGTATCAAAATAGGTTTTGAGATTACATTAATTTGAAATTTAATCACCATTATATTATTTTGGGCTCAAAGCGACACAACATTGGTTTGCATTTCTGTAGCCCTTTCAGAATTGTTCATTACTTATTAAATCTTACCATAAGTGTATTAAATTGTAAGTTAAATTTATTTGTTTATCCCTCCCTGAATAAATTGTTTTTTGAATTTGAATTGAATTAAATATTTATTTTTATTATTAATTTTTTTTTATTATTATATTATTATTATTTATATTTATTATTATTTTATTATTCTTATTATTATTATTACTATATTATTATTATTATTATTTTATTATTATTTATTATTATTATTATATTATTATTATTATCATTATATATTATTTTTCATTATTATTATTATTATTTATATTATTATATTATTATTATTACATTAAAGATTATTATTATTATATTATTATATTTTTATATTATATATAATTATTTATATTATATTATTTATTTATTATATATTTATAACATAATAAATTAAATTATTATTATTATTTTGTTATTATAAAAATTTCTTATTATATTATTATTATTATTATTATTATTATTATTATTATTAATATATTATTATTAACTTATTCTTAACAATATGATTTTGGTTGGCTCCCAAGCCCTCCCTAAATGTATTTCGGTCTACAGAAGAAATTTCTAGTTTATCCTGATAAATAAAAATTGATTATTAACCCCAGTCCACCTTTCGTCCGTACACTTCCTTTAAAGCAATAGTTTATTTTTTTTTATATTTAAACAATTTTGATAATATAAATATACCAAATTATACCAAAATAAAATAACCAAATATACATATAATTATATTATAATTTATTATTATTATATTATTATTTATTAATTATTTTAATTATTATTATTATTATATTATATTATTAATATATTATTATTTTATTATTATTATATATTATTTTTATAGCACACTACACACAATAGTACTCCGAATTTTAGCATATCGCACTATCGGCGCGATTCATTACTTATTATACATATAAAAGTTATTATTATTATTATTATTTAATATTTTATATTATTATTATTTTATATTATTATATGATTATTATTTTTATATTATTGATTATATATTATTATTATATGTATTATATAATAAAATATTTATTAGAGATTTTTTATTCACCAAATTTTTGAAGAACCTTAGTTATATTTTGATATAATAAATGAAGTAGAAAATTCCAAAAAAAATTCACCCATATTTTTGCCCTACATTATAATGAGAATTCCCAAATAAGAATATGACCTAGGAGAAAAGTGACACCTGCTCTGTTTGCTCATAACCATCGTATCGGCAAACCTAAACGCATATTTCCAGTTGACTCTTTAATAATCTTGGACTCGCTAATCAATGGTAAGTATACCCTAACACTAAGTATATGTAATATATATATAATATATATTATATATAAGTATATATATAAAAAAAATTTCCTTGCCATACTATAATGATTTATATACAAGATAATAATAGAAAATAATCCATAAATTTCTTTAATAATTATATTATATATATATATAATATATATAATATATACTATATTATATATCTATATATATTATTAATTATATATATAATTAAAGTTATACTTATCTTATACTAGTTATTTATAATATTATTAGATCAATCTGGAAAATATTATATATTAATTGAGAGTATTATTTTCATAAAATTCAAATATTATAAGTAAATAATTATATTAACAAGCATTAAAATATTTAACTAGTAATAAAAGTATCACTGCAATTCTGTTAACAATTTAGGCCTTCATTATCAATATAATCGCAGTATCTTTTAAATAAATAATAATATTTATTATATGTCATCTCTCTAACTTAAATTAAGGATGAATTTATAATATTATATATATTATATATAATATCATAATTATTATATATATTATATATATATATATAAATAGTATAAATATAAATAGTATAGTATATATTATATTTATATTTCAACTTTTTTTACTTTTATTTAATTAATATTTAATAATAAAATTGAATAAATTAATAAATAATTTTAGTGTGACATGTGGAAATTTATAACCTTTATACTATCTATTTTTTATATATTCAAAACAACAATAATATTATTAGTTATATTATTATTAGTTATATTATGCTTAAATTATCATCGGTCTAATATTCAAAAATAGTAAATCTCACTTTACCTGTTTTCCAAAATACTTATATATTATATATAACTAAGTAATTATATATAATTAAATTAAATATCTATATATATAATATTACAATATTGTAGGGTATATACTACTAACTTGTTATGATATTACCGACTTCTTACTATACTTATACTCAACATAAATTATAAGCATCGTATTTAAAATTATAATTGCTAATTTTATATTCGAAGGGTAAATGAATATTACTTGTATACGAGAATACCTACACTAATTTAGATTTTTTCGTAACTTTATTTACGGTTATATAATAATTATTATTGACTTTATTATGATATAATCAATTTTAAAATATATAATATATTAATAATAGATATACTGTTTTATTTTATTATAAAATTAATTTACATAAGTATCAAAAATTTTAAAAAATAAAAAAAATTGGAAATTTACATATAAAAAAAATGAAATTTTATATAAAAAAATACGTTTAATCATACCCATAAATTTATACTTACATTGATTTCAGATTTGAGAAATGTTAAACTTAGATACGGGCTATATATTATATATAATATATATATTTATTATATGATAATAAGTTGTATAGTGAAACTATCGAGTTAATACTTACCTCACCTTATTAATATTTATAAATATTATATATAAATTAATTAAAACTTAATATATATTAATATAAATTAGGTTTTATGTATTTTTATATGCATATTTTTAATATGCGTGTAGCAAATTACTATTTATGTATTTATATATTATAATTGTTTTTATTATTTCTATATATATATTAAAATATTGTATATATTATATATAATTGATGCATTATACATATATTAGATATATATATATTATAGCGTAAATTTATTTTCTATAGGTATCCCTGTTAAAATGTATATATATATATATATTATATATATTTATTGTATTTATATATTATAGGTTATTATTCTTAATATACTATAATAATATATAATATGTGCTATAATTAACGTGTATTCTGACTATAATAGTACTATATATTACTATAGTATATATATATATAAGCTAGTAATCTAGATAGGCTTATATTAATATAATATTTACTATAGTTTATAGTGATATTTTATATTATTATCGTAGTTAGTAAAATATAATCTTACAACCATATAAGTATTAATATACTATATATATGTATATTATATAATAATACTATCGTTAATATTGGTAAAAATTACTATATGCGTAACTCTATATTATATAGAGAGGAGAAGAGAGAGAGGAGAGAGAGAAAGAGAGAGGAAGGAGAAGAGAAAGTTTGACGAGAGATGACACAGAACACGCTTCAGGAGTAAAAAAGATTCAATAATTTTTGGAAACAAAAAAAATTTGTAAATTGATAGAAAAAATGACTAATACTCTCAAATTTTTTTTGTTAATTTGAATATTCTTTATTAATATATATATATATATATATATATATATATATATATATATATATATATATATATTTATATTAATATATATAATTATAGTAATATTATAATAATATTATACATTATATATAGTATATTATACTTTATTATATTTTTATAGTATATATATTAATATATATAATTTAACTATAATTTATATATATAATTAATATTTATATATATATATATTTATAATATAATTATTGAATTATTACAGTGGCCGTAGTCCAGGATTTTTTTTCGGTAGGGGGCCCAGACAACAAAACGTTTCTTATATTATAATGATATATATTATATTATATATAATAGTATTATATATATATATATATCAATTATCTAATATATAGCGATATCGGGATATATCATATATAGTGTATGATTATATCTTATATATTACCTCTGGAATTTTTGTTCATAAGAAGGCATATGTACTTAAAAAGCACTTTAGGTTCTAAAAATTTCGATGCCCCTGACCCCTGGATAGCCCACCTGGTAAATATATATATATATTATATTAAGTAACAATATATAAGCTAATATATATATATATGATTATATTATATATATATATATATATATATAATTATATATATATATATATATTTATTATATATTTTCGGTATTATTATTATTATTTTATTAATATTATTCATTGTGATTTTATTATTATTAGTCTAATTATTATTATTTTATTTAGTATTATTTATATATTATTATTATCGTATTTATTTATATACTTCATTATTTTTTTAATATCATTTTGCTCCCTGTTTGTCACATGACGTAGTATATATACTTCTTACGTATATATATATTATATAATATATATATTTATATATATATTATATTATTTTAGTATATATTATACTATATATTATATATTACTATATAACATATATAATTAAATATATATATAATATATATATATATATATACTGGTATAATATGTTATTATATTATATATATATTGACTTATATATCTTATATAATATTTTATATTATATATAGTATTTAATCATTAAATATGTGTATTTATGTAGAAACGTGATCCAAATGATAACTATTATATAATAAGTATGTAATAACGACTAGGGTTAGAGCTTCGAGGTAATATCGACCCTACTTACGAGTTCCTTGTTTTGTTAATTCATCAACCTTTTATATTTTATTATATATTTTTGTGAAATTTCCTATACATTTTTATTTATGATAATAATAATATAATATATAATTACTATATATATATATACGATATTTTAATATATTAATACCTATTAATTTCAGTCCTAAATCCTAATAATAAGGCACACAATAAAAGTTAAAAATTCAAATAAGTTATTTTGAATTATGTGTTTGTTATTTAAAACAACAATTATATTTAAAAATGATTAATACTATTTGAATAATTAATACAACGCTCAGAAGTTACAGCTATATATTATTATACACACTCTGTATATCATCATCATCAGCTGAACCTTGGTTCTCAAAAACTGAGGGGTAAGGTTCGGAAATATTCAATAGAAAAGAAAGTTAAGTAGAAGACAATGACCTGAGTCGAAGAAGAAAGCTCCCACAACCTCCCTTCATACTCCCAAGTGCGTGGTCGTTACTACTAGAATCTGACCTGAAGCTACATACACTAAGACGGTCACCAACTGTGGGATCTCGTCAATGCTAGGGGCAGGCGCACAACTATGCCCCCTCACAAACCCCTCCAAGTTCTATTATTGTGTTAAATTTTCCTTACTTGTGCTAAATTCACATTTCTTTTACTCAGACACTCTTTTTACTGAATCATCACTCTCTCTACTCCCTCTTAACCAACGGACTATCGCCCATACTTTCCATGACCAAACCACCTTAATACACTCTCATTCACGCCTTTCGTCGCACCAGACAGCTCCCTAATACACTCATTCATTACTTTGTCAATTTTTTTTTACACCTGATACTCCCCCAAAGATTAAACATCTGAACAGACTCTACCCTAGATCTAACTATTATTCAACACTATAATTTCGCTACTATATAACAATACCTGTAACAACATATCTTCACTGAGAGACATTAACTTTTCAATATGTTCAAGATTATCCTATTAGAGTCCACTTCATGATATTTTTAGTACTCTTTGAATACTCTCCTCTAATAAAGACTAATAATTTAACACGGCACTTCTCTAACTTTATATGCTCTCTCGGCTATATTCTACCCGTTCCCTTTTTAACTTCTCAACTAAATAAACACTATAATATCTTGTAATCTACGCTTCGAATTTATGTAATCTAGTTGTTCTCTATCCAACATTTTCCTCATGACCACAAATCACATACTCTTATTAAACTTGAATAATTATTTACATTATCAAATAAACCCCGCCCCCCCCCCTTCTGAAGGTATCTTATTATATTTAAAAAAAAAAACATGCCCTGCTTGCAAGTTACTCAATCAATCCTTTCAAACCTTCTTCTGATTCACCAGACAAAAAAACACAAAACCAAATCATCTACATACAATAAGCAGGTCCCCTCCCTCTCTTCCGTTCATCCATCAAGTCCTATACCTTCCATTGCTACCTCCTAATTCCTCATTCTTTCATATTACAATTATAGAACTAACCCACGAAGGAAATAATACAATCAACTTATTTATAATCGTTGAACAAAATAATAATTATCACAATTATCATTTCTCCACTCTTATTTAACTTACAGCGTAAATGAAGACTGGTATTATGAATCCAAACTTTTAATTCGCTTCCTAAAATAGTTTACTCCTAAGATAGTTGAAATCACAAATTTAACAACCTCAGGTCAACCCAGAAGAGCTTTCCCTCATTTATTTCTTTTGTCAAATCCATCTAGGTGGCCAAGGTCCCCTATTTTATTTAATAAAATTTAAATAATTTTTATAATATTATATATTATACGTAATATTATAATAATAATATGTTACAATTTCAAATTATTTAAATTACGGGTTAATAAATGAATAAGATAAATATTAAATAATTAATATTGAATAGGTTTTGGTATTCCTCGTAGTTTACTCTACATAATTTTTAAAATCATCGATTTTATTTATTTCAAATCCTATAAATATTATTTATTTATATGTCGGCTAGGGTATGTATACTATGTAGATACCGTATTCTGAAATCTCTATAGGATATATCTATCTAATATTATTATATAATCTAATATACCACAGACATATATACTCTCTCTCCTCACCGGTCCCCTCCCGCCTTCTCCTCTTTCACTTCACTACGCTATATAATAATTTTACTATATATACTATATATTATATTTTATATATTCTATAGGTTTTTATATTATACAGTCCACTATATTTAATTATTTAAATACTTTATGCTTATTTTGTTGCCGCAGGTATCAGAATCAATATGTTGTACACTTTCAAGTTTAATATAGTATATATTTTAAAACTATACTATATAAATAATAATTCCAGAATTTTGAAACTTATAATCTAGGACGTGTATCCACTTGACGAAATAATTTTAAGAGACTTGAAAAATGTTTTGTTGATCTCATTAAATTTGATTTGTTATAATATAATAAATATAAAAACACACTTACTATGATAATTATTAATTATTATTATATGAGTATATATTATTTTCAAAAAATTAGTGATATAAGTTATTATACTAGCTTAAATACTGTTTAGCTCGCTGCATCTTAATATGCCCACCTCCAATAAAAAAAAATAACAGCTACATATTGTCTGATGTTATTTTAACTATCGCTTTATTAAAAATTAACTACTATGTATTTTAATTCATATAATTCTATTATTATTAATTATATAGTATTTGAAACTAATAAACTCAAATACTTCCTGTTTGTTTAACACGAAAATGTTTCTACGAAGTTAAGTTTTCTTTATATAAAAACTTGTTTATATTATATGGTAAAATGTAAAAAATGTTGAATAGTATGAATCTATATACCGCTATATATATAGTGGCTATATTATAAATAATAATCCGATAGTGCGATAAAAAATTAATAATAATTATATTTTTTTTATTATTTTTTAATTATTATTATTTTATATTAATATATTTTTATATTTATATATAGTAAATAGGTGGGATACCGAATATTATATATATAATTCATACTCACTACTACCTTAAAATATGATAGGTATATGATATATTAGGTGACCTGTGATTATAGTTATATCATTTATTATATATATATATATATATATATTCTCCCCTCTCTCTCTCTCTCTAGTACCCGACGTATATATTAATAATATTATATTATATAAAATATATATATGTATATTATATATAAGTATTATTATTATTATAGTTCTCGGTATAAATTTTATATATATATATTATATATATTTAATATTATATATATTATATATAATATACTATATATATATGATAAACTATTATATATACATAACTATATATATATATATAATATTAAATATACTATATGTATATTATAATATATATATATTAATTAACTATTATATAATATTAACTATAATACTATATATATACCATATAAAATATATATATTCATAATATATAATAGCTATATTATATATAATTATAACTATTATATATATATATTTATATATATGTATATAATTATAATATATATATATATATATAGATACTTAAATATTATTATATTATATATATACATATTAATAAATTATATTACTATTATTATATATATAATATTCATAATATATTAATATTATATATAATATTAATTATATATATTATATATAATTATTAAATATATTAATTATATTATATATATATTATATAATATATAAAATTATATATTAATATATATATATATATTTTATATAATATGATATTAATATATATGATAGTTAATCATTGTGCCTGAGCATATGTAATGTAAATTTATTATCGTTGTATATTATTATATTATTATGTTAATATAGTTTTTAGTATTTTATTAGTTGTGCTTTATATTGTATATCTATTATAATACTCAAATATTTTTTCTATTGTACTTTATATATATATATTATATATATATGTAGTTATACGTGATTGATTATATATATATATTAATAGTATTATTAATAGTATAATTGTGAATTATGGTTATATCTGGTGTTATAAATTACTGATTAGTCCTATTGCTAATATATACTGCGGATGTGTATATATATAGTATATTATATGTTTGATTCCCATAATTTACGCGCCGTTAGGTGCCCAGGTATATATATTATTTGTTGTAATTGCACACGTCGGTCTCACCCTATGGTAAAGTCCGCCACAATTAACACTTTATATATAATATACTAATTTTATTTTATATTATTACTGTTATTATTGGATATAATAATAGACTAATAATATATAGTTATCACCATAACGTAGTTGCTCTAACTTTGTGAAACGTCATATTTTTAAATATTTTACGCTTTAAATATTAATTATATAACATATTTAATATATAATTATTATAATATTTTATAGTATATAACGTTTTTATATAGTTATTAAAATTTTATAGTGAAAGCGTAAGTATGACTAGATATATAGCCTCAAGCACATTTTTTTTATTTCAAGTACAGATTTTTATAATCGTAATTCTTATATTTCTATAAGTCAATATATATTATAATACATTAGTTTCTTATAAACAGTAACTATGCGATTAAAAGCCCACTCAGCAGATTCAGTTACAATTAATACCAAATAGTACTATATATTAATATTTTGATTATATATTTTTAAGTTTTATACTCATTTTATATATTATATCACGGACTACCAAACTATTATATATCCTATATTTATTACACTCAATAAGAACGTCGTGTAGTGGTAGAGATAAGAAGAAGTAGGAGATAGATCGATATGAGAGGAGAGAGAGAGAGGAGACAAAGGATAGGATATAGGAATAAGGTGAGCCGAGGTGCATGGCAGTATTTAGACTGAAGACACAGAAAACCGCTTTCAGGAGTAAACAAATCAATTTCTGTATATAGATATGCATACTAATAACTCATATAGTGGTGATCAAATTAGAGATAAAGAATCTGTCCTGTGATCAATTAACCCTACTCAGCAATACCGGGTGGAACTCCCTCATATTCCTTAATATATATATTTACCTATTCAACTATTTTTTTATATAAACAGCGAGAGAGAGAAATAATTAAATTATAAAAAAAGTATAATGATAAAATATAATTGTACGCTGTGGAAACTATATGATTATTATATATAAATGATAATAAGGATTGCCTTATCTATTCGTCACTTAACTTATTATATATTATTATATATATATTATATATATAATATATATACATTATATATATATATATATAGTATTATACTTAATATTTATATATAATATATATATATTATATTATATTTATATATAATGATTAGTTATATGATATTTATAGAACACTAAGCTGTTAGTATAATTAAGTATTTAAATATGATTTGCATATGACACTGTGACTTGAATTAATATTTTATTAGTTATACAACTGTATAAACTTGTTTTTGTTTCTTTATAGGCTTGATGAATTTAATACTTCGATCTTCCAAGTTCAAATGCTGGTCTTCAAAAAATCATCATACGGGCATTTTCTATTTTTTTTATTTTTTTTTATTTTTTTTTTACAGTTGTCACCTCCACTCACGGGCAGAGCCCTATTCAAAGGGAGGGGGGGTTTGTTATTTTTTTTGTTGTTTTTTCTTCTGTTGGTTTTGCCACGCCCAAAATTTTTCCATACTTGCTAGCGCAAAATTACGCTCTCCTGAAAAGAAGCACAAGACACGCAGGCTTTTAGTGAGGGAGGGGAGGGGAGGAGGGGAGGGGGAGAGATTAATTCAGCCACAGGACATACAGAAGATTGGAAGAGAATTCCACAGAGAACATGGGGAGCGTGGCCAGGGAAAAAGAAGTAAAGCCCCCAATCGCAGCCGAACTACCGCCGAGAAAAAAACTAGCGCTGGAGTTACCAAATCTACACAAAATCTCCGTGCGCTGACCATAGCAAACCCTATAGCACCCCCTTTTGTTTGCTACAGCGGCGCGTCTCGTAAAGTGCCGGGGGTGGTGTCGTTAACCGGGGTACGCGGTGAGTGCATAAATTCCCCCCTCGGAACACCTGCCGCTGCACCGGCCCGGGCACCGGCCCCACCCACGGCGGTACCATATAGGAAAAGAAGCATTAAAGTAACTACTAAAAATATTCGTCAAACGTAGAAAGATCCAAGTGAACTGGAAAAGTACCAGAACACAGTTTCATAAGCCTTTTGGCCTTTTGACTCGACCCTATCCCAAAGCCGGGGGTGTGAACCAGAGCCCCCCCACCCCCCCAGAGCTATACTACTCCATACTACAAGGGCGGATGAGACCCTTGTATTAGCTGGAGCAAGCTGAAGCAGAAGATGAAAAAAAAGTCTCGCCAGTCCTACAACAGAAGCTCCCAGGCTTTCTTGAAGCCGCCCCCACTACGCAACCGTCTGTGCATGTGAGGTTTTCCAAGACATTTTGTTGTTTTTATCCACACACCTGTCTGTTGAGCTCTAGATTTTCGGTCAGCTTCCGGAGACGGGGAGAACCGCTTCGCAGAAAGAGATAGCGAAAGTTAGGAAAGGTGTTTTGGAGAGGGAGAATCTTGTAGAAGTTGACAGGGGGGAAAAGGGTGAGTTTTTTAAAAACTGAATGTTTCACAAGCGCTTTGAGACAACCCCAATTGGAAATTCTATCCAGAATCAGCGAGAATAGAATCAGAAAGATTTAATTAGACAAGAGGCAATTCTAGAAGCGTAAAAAAGAGGCGAGCAGGAACTTCGGAAATGCGACAGTTGCAAGCCATGAATCGGCTCGAGTCATTCAACATATGAGTGGATAAAGTAGATGTGCAGGTGAAGAAGATCATTAAATGAATAGTAAGAATACACCGTAGGAGATAAGACCCGAAAGCCTTGAGGAACCACCACTAATTGACAGCAAAAAGAAGAAGAGAAGTGCTCTACCATAATATTAAGATCTTTAAATTTGAGGCAATTGAAATAAAAGAAAAAAGCTAGGTTAGTTAGTCCCCAAAGAGAAGGAGGAAACCCCAAAGGAAGAGCGGAGTTTGGAGAGCAGTGACCGTTGCCACACACCCGGTCAAATGTTTTGGATATGTCAAAAACAACCCACCCACGCCACAGCTATCCCGTAGTTCCTAGAGGGAAAAACCATTAAATCGATAATATATCAGCTTAAAGAGTATATCGCCAGTAGTAGACCCTTGAACCGCCGAAAAGCCGCTTACTGGCCGAATCGATCGAAAAAAGAAAAGAAAGGAGATTATGAGGATTCCAGATGGTCTAAGAAGTAAGAGTTAAAGAAAGAGTTTTCAAAGATCTTAGAACGAATACAAGTGAGAGGTATAAGGCGATAGTTAGAAGATTTAGATGCGCCCTTACCCCCCCCCTTTTTCTTTTTTTTTTTCCCGGAAATAGGTTGGACATCGTGCCGTGCTTCCAACAATGAGGGGGAAAGTGTAAGTTATGAGACATAGAAGAATTTAGTAGTTGAACGAGGAGGCCCGGCCCGCGACGGTCAGCACGGTAAGCACCATTTCCGCTCAAAAAAACTCGATGAGCGAATGCCATCCGGGGAAACCCACCTTCCTAACCCGTCCGTAGATGCTTCAGGACCAAATGCACCCGATCAAAGTTGTACAATGCACAGACAAAAATAGGCCCACCTGAGAGGAGGAGCAAGGAGGAGGAGGAAGCGAGGAGGAGCGAGCGAGGAGGGCAGGAGAGGAGGGAGGAATGCTCAGAATCCTCCAAGGTTGACGTTAGAGGAAACATAAAAGGCCAAAGAGATTGGCCTTTTCAGTTGGAAAAATAGCAACACAATGATCAGTCGAATAGCAGGAAGGGAAAGGCCAGATTTTTACAGAAGTTGTTAGAGATGTCTTTGAGCAAGAGGCCAGAAAGATTTTGTCCAGTAGTGAGGACGAACCAATAGTCTACTTTCGTTTTCTTTTTTTTTTTTTTTTTTTTTTTACCAGTTGCTCACCACCAACTCACCGGGCAAGAGCCCTATTCAGAGGCGGGTTGTTAACACGCTAAAAATATCATCCACTAGCCGTAAATTACCGCAGATGCAGCCCACAGACGCCAAGGCTTTTAAACAGTGAGGGAGATTAAATTTCAGCAGGCAACACAAGGAGTTGGAAGAGGAATTCCCACAGAAACAGATGTGGCAAGGAAAGAAGGAAAAGACGCACCGGCCCAACGAACTAGCCTGGAGTTACCTACATCAACACAACACTCGTGCGCAGACACAGCCACCTCTTGTTTGCTACGAGGGGCCCCCCCCCCCGCCGCCCCCGCCCGCCCGTATTTGTCGGCCCGCCGTAAAGGTCGTCACCGCGGTGGTACGCCGAGCTGCGTAAGTCCCTCGAAACCAACCTTGCCGTTGGCTGGTACCCTTATAGAAAAGAGGATTAAAGCAACCAACACGTGCCCCGCAAAGATAGACGGAATCAAACGCGTTGAATGTCGAAAAGTAACAGAACCAGGTTTATCAGCCTTTTAGGCCTTTTTTTTGACTCGACCCATCCCAAAAAGCCCGGCCCGGAGTTGCTGAAACCAGAGCCCCCCCCCCCAGATATAAGAAACAGTACTCCATACAACGGCGGCGCAATGAGCACCCCTTGGTATAGCTGGATGAAGCTAACGAGGAAGAAGAGGACAAAAAAAATCTCGCAAGCCTAAATAGAACTCCCAGTTTCTTTGAGGGCCGCCCTAGCAACCATTTTGTGATGTGAGGTTTCCCAAGAATTTTTTTTGTTTATGCATGTTAAGGGCCAAGGATGTTTATATCTGCTCAACAGGAAAGACGAGAGAACCCGTCGAAAGAGAGATAGGAAAGTTTTAGAAGGTGTTTTAGAGAGTTTTGGAGAAGATTTGAAGAAGTTGAACTAGTTTTTAAAGAATTTGAATTTCACAAGCGTTGAGACGACCCCCATATCGGAAGGAAATTTTCTATCCCAGATCAAGCCGAGAAATAGGGGCGGGCAATCGGAAAAGTTTAAGACGCAGAGGCAATTCTCTTAGAAGTTTAAAAGAGGCAGAAAGCAGAATTGAAATTGAGCAGTTGAAGAAATGAAGGGTCGCCAGTCATCGGCCATATAGTGGACAGAGTTAGACTTTGTTGCCCAGGTTGAGAAGAATCAATTAATGAATAGTAAGAATAAAGTAAGGAGATAAGACAGAACCCGAAGGAACACCACCTATTAACAGAAAAAAAAAGAAGTCGCCCCATCCATCAACCACAGCGGATATTGAGCGACTTGAAAAGAAGCTAGACATAAGTAAGGCGCAAGAGAAGGCAGGGAAACCCAAAGGAGGGGAGCTTGGAGAGCCAGTGACGCGTGGCCATACCCGGCTCAAAATGCTTTGATCATGTCAAGCGCCAACCACGGCCAATCTCCCCGCTAGTTCCTCGAGGCGGAAAAACCAAAAATCGGTACATAGGAAAGTATATCACCAGTAGACCCTCGAACACCGAAAACCGTACTGGCCGATCGCGAAAGAAGCGGAGAATTGAGATTCCCAATGGGTCTAAAGAAGTGATGAGTTATGAAGGACTTTCAAAGCAATTCTTAGATAGAATTACAGGGTTGGAGCAAGCATAGGGCCGATAGTTTAGAGGCAATCAGAGCCGGCTTTCTTTTTTTCGGGAATAGGTTGGAACCATGTGACCGTGCTCTCCAGCCCACTGACGCGGAACAGGTTAGTATTGAGACATAGAGAAATTATAGTTGAACGAGGGGAGGGCCAGCTCGGAAAGAAACAAACTCCCTCAAAACTCGGGGGGGGGGGGAGGAATGCCATCCGGCCCCCCGCCTTCCCTAACGTTACATAGAAAGGATCTCAGGCAGCCCATGGCACCGCATCAAATCTGCAATCACCAGCGCAAAGACATAGCGACACCTGAAGAGGCAGAAGGTGGAGACGGAGGGAAAAAAAAAAAAGGAGGAATGCCAGAATCGTCCAGGGGTTGGAGTTAGCAGCGACAATAGGACAGGCCGGAAGGAGATTGGCCTTTCTTCAGTTGGGAGAGTTTAAGCTTTGCTTCGTCGAAAGGAGTATCCTCTGCAAACGAGTTTCCTAGACTGAATGAAAATAGCGGGAGTGATAGGAGAGAACGAAAATTTTCCCACTCCCGATTACGCGCTTGTCTCCTTAGCCAGAATGGCCTAGAGAACAAAGCCACGGACGAACCATGATTATGAAGCTAGAGGAAAAGATTTAGTCGGAAGAAGCGAATGAACCTGCTCAATCCCCCTGTCACGATTACACAGCTCCCACCCTTAGCTGGACAGCAAACCCGAAGGCGTTCATCAGAACAAAAGCAAAAAAAAGTCATTTCCCCAATTATTGTTTAGCGTAGAAAGAGAAGGCGACACACAAGGTCCCCCCCAAATTCAGCCGGCTGAGGCATATGAAGTTCTTGCCAGAAAAAACGCATAGCGCAGGATGGGAGCTCTGTTGGAGAGAAAAAAAAAAGAAGGGGGGGGGGGGGGAAAGTAGAAATAATTATACACAAATATAAAGCCGATCTGTGGGGGTCCGGGGGCGGGGGTCAGACTTTAGCAAATTAGGCAGGCCGAAGATGGGGTTTTATACGAGAGATAGCGGATTTAGTGGTTGAAACAAATGCGTTCAAGTGTTGTTTAAAGACATTTTTCGGTTCGGAAAAACCGCCCGCCCCCCCCCAGACGATCCGAATGCTTTAGTGTAGGTTCTTGGATTAGTGCTGCAGATATGAATTGCTAAATGATGCGGGGAGCCTCCTCTCCCCACCAAAATCTTTCAATGGAGATTTTATTTTATCGAATTTGTCCCTTTGTGTACATTTGAAATTGTACCTAGATAGAGGATCTCATGGTTTCTTATTCGCGATGAGAAGACTTTTGTAAACCATGTGTGTTTTAGCTTTGAAAAGTTAGTTTGTAAAATTATTTCAAAGAAAGACGTGAAAATCTGCTTCCTTGTTAAAGAACAGCTTTAGCTTAGCAGAACAAGCACAAGATTATCCTGTAGTTAGAGAAGGAAGAAAGGGTTTGAGCCACAGTTTGCATCGCGAACATTAAGAGGAGACGATTCGAAAATTTCAGGAGATGTTGTTTCTACAGGAGTACCAGTATTAAGTCTTGCCATAGACACACCCACTCCACCTTCAGACGCGAAATTATGAATAAGTTATAGTTGCGATACAAATTAACGACGTTAAGAGGATGAATTTCCTAGCCATTCCCATTCTTTAATAATCTTCTGATTCTGCAGACAAAGAGCAAAAGATTAGGGTTAGAGTTAGAAAGGTGATACTCCACTG
>JABUQX010068485.1:47500-51881 GCA_015478945.1 Trachelipus rathkii | reverse complement strand
CTGTAGCTGCGGCTGGGTAGACTACGTATAAGTTCTCTCCAGTTTTAACTTTATATCTTATGGAATACCGAAAAAACTCTTCTACAGAGGGCACCCCATAACGTGCGCCACTCGTAAATGGCCTTCAAGGACCTTCTTTGAGATTCCCCTCGAAATCCTCAACTGAAAGGGGCTTACAGTCCCTTCAGGCTGGAGGTGGAAGAGCGACAGCCTCAGTACTTAGAACTTGCTGCATGCATACCTCCAGTGTAGGGGCTATACAGCTTCTAAATACTCGAGTGAAGCTCTAATTCTAAAAGCCCTAGACTAACAGATGTTCCTCTCCTTTTCAGGCGCGGCTTCGGTCAGAAGAAGATATAGGAGTGGCTGGTGGAAGAACTGGGCCGATCTTTACAGCAGGCCCCAAACTGTGCTCTCGTGGCCTATTGGCCCCCCGCCTGCGGAAAAACGAGCGCGCCTTAGTTCGAACTCTAAACGGTCCATGGGGGGTGTGCCAAAGAAACCTAGGAATGAGGCAGTGAATGGAGAGCGCGAAAGCGCCCACGCGTATTGCTCAGAGTCCCTACTCTAAATACAATCAAGATAGGAATAGTCTCTATTAAGGACTATCCACAAGAAAACTTTGACAATGGAACAACTTAGGCCATACAAAAAGGAATATCCTGGCAAGATCTGTGAAAACAGTTGGCGTGCACCACCACAGCCCAAAGTTTGCGACGGCTCGATCCTCAAAACCATGACTGGTCGGGTGCAGTTCAACTTCGAACGGATTGGAGCCATCGAGCAGAGTGCGCTGACAACTCAGTGTTTGGACAGACTGAAAAACGCTTGGTGAGCGGGCGAGATGCTCTAAGGATCATGTGGCAGGGGGAATTCGAATGCCCACCGACCCGAATTCAGTACTGCAATGACGTCTCTTCCAGAGATAGTGCAAGGATTGGGAACGATAAGATCTAACCTTTGTAAAGGCACAGAACCTTGGCATTTGAACACGGACTAGAGTGGAGGGTCTTGAAAAGGGAAGAGAGGGGCGATTCTGTGCACCTCGTCCTTTCTCTTGACCAGCACTCTGAAACCAAGCTAAGAGCCCAAAACCATCTGCTCAGCTATAAATTTGATACTGTTGGACTCAGGAAGAGGAGCGGGAAACCCGAGGGGGGAGTAGGCTCCCCACCTCTGGCGAAACGGCCTCACCTGAGAACTACACTCCGAAGGAAAAAGGGAAAACCTTGGCTCTTAAAGGAAAGGTAACACCCTCTGGTTCACAGCCAAGAAGAAAATCAAACTGCAGAGAGTTGGAAAGAAGGCCAAACAAAATCGGCCTTGGCAAGGGGATCAAGTCAGAACCCCAAATCCAAATCTGCGCATGGTATAACAAAAAAAACAAACTTGAGCTGCCTTCAAATTAACTTGCACCACGCAAAGGCTAGCAACTGATGCTCTACGTCCGAACCTTTTGTATGTCGAGAGGCTGCAATAGCCCTCAGTACAGAGAGCCATGGGTGACGGTGAAGGGAACAACTCATAAGGAATACACATAGTGGATGGGTATGATGCTCTACTGTCGGACCATGGCGCGCCTCCGATGCCGGCGTTGCGTCATCGGGGTGGGTCAATGTCCCTCCTATGTCTCCATCCAGAGTTCACCACAACAGGGACGCTAAATAGCAGCCCTATTATGAGGTGCCAGACCGCGCGCGTGGCGGTGCAAAGGAGCTGGTCACGTAAATTTCTTCGGCATACTTATTTGTCGGACTCGCAATTGAAGCACCTCCGGAATGCGAAACTTTCAACAGCGCTGGTTCTGCGCTCAATACTTGGTAGTTAGCGGAACTTGCAGGCTGGACTGAATTGTGGGATTGCGTACAATGCCCATCTCAGTTACCCTGTGAGAGGCCAGGCGAGGACATGCAACAAACATCGAGGATGAGTAATGTATTTTTAGATACTTATCTATTAACTCAATGTATGGTTATGATGTGCGTGATATGCAGGCAGTAAGCCCACATTCAGTCACACACGAACATAAAGCAGTAACAAGAGGTCTTTAGGACCTAACCTAATAAATGCAGCTGTATTAGGACTATTACAGTATCTCGAACTTGGTATGTGTCTGATGAAATAGATCTTCATTTGGACCATAGAACATCAGGTTCGGAAATCATAGCTTTAGAGACAGAGAAGAGTAAGAGGAGGATGAGCGACGGAGGAATATTAAGCCTGGAACCAACAAACTGAAACTTGAAAAGACGCTCCTTAAATCAGCGCGTATCGAATAGGATAACTGGGACTGTTTTGGATGTGCAGGACCTAGATGTATCCACTGCCCGCAACGCTTGCAATCCAATCTATAAAACATGCATATGAAAATAGTTCTCTCTCGTGTAAAACAAGTAGGATAACTTTAGAAGTGTCCCCTGTGTGGAATCAGAGCTAACCACTCTAAGATCTAAAACCAGGAAAACTCTCAATAAGCTAAGCGGATAAAAATTGGGAAGGCTTATTACAACTGCCCTTAAACGCTGATAACAGGGAACTTAGGAGAACTCCAAAGTGAAGATCATGACATACTCTATGGAATGCATTGAGAGCCAATCTGAAAGCTGCGCGTCTACATAAGGGTGCTCTCAAAGACAATCTAATGGGCTGAGCCGTTCTCTTAAAGAAAGCGGCAGTTACACAAAGACCACAGGCAAACCTTAGTGGAAATCTTATAAAAACACTCACTTTCCGCACTATGTAATTATTTGACGACGTGGATGAAGAGTTACCGATTATATGGAAATCTATATTTGGTGAGACCTAATATGATGGACGGAAAAGTCTATCTGGAAGAGTCTTCTCCCGCTGATAGGGGTAGATCACTGGGCAATATACGATCTTCTCTCGGCCCACTTATAAAATTCTCCGTGTGAGTCGGATTCGGTCGCAATTACCGCTAGCCTGCTTCAAACAGGGAATGAGAGTAGTTGACTGTCCACTGCTGGTGACAGCATCAAGTATTTTAGGGCAAGCTATGTCCCTGCGGATTACGTTCCCCCAGCTGTGGAGGAAGTAAGGTGGTTTATTCCCCAAGACGTGGGAAACGGCCAACGTCTGGCTGCCAGATCCCAATCGACCTATAAGTTACATGCATTTCTTTTGAAAATCCAATGGAAAGGTGCTAGGACACCACATATTCAAGGGTGAAAATCATAGAAAAGAAAATCCATCCTAATTAATGGGCCTACCAGTCGGTAGATCAACAGTTGGCGCACTTGATAGCTTGGTATCCAAGAGTAATAGGAAAGGAGCGCTAGATCACGAATGTGAGTGCGTAATGTGACTTCCTAGGCATGTGCGGGGTTGCCTTTTGATGCACCATGGCGAGTGAGATCATGGAGGATTGCCTGAATCCGCCCCCAATGGCGTCGCGGAACGCCTCAACGATTGCTTTGGATAAAAGCAATGTTCGCGGACAAGAGGCGTTAGTATCTCGGCTGACGTGGTAGACACAGTCGAAACGTTATCAACAGTAGACCATCTTGGTAGGTGATGCCCCAAGGAGGTACCAGCACTCACGCCTTCCTTTATGGACACCCCACTGGTGGTTGATAGTCTGCCTCACCAAACTCAGCTGAATCGGAGTTCTGTACTCATAGCGGTACAAGGAACGCGGATGGACCTTGTTAAATGCCTATTATTTTAGAGTGCAATCAACAGCAAAGAGGTCTTAAATTGCTAACATTTATGCAACATGCCCTCAATCTATCCTACAATTGGGTGTTTGGAAAAGGAACTAAACATCAATCCAAGCAAACAGTTAATTAGTGACCCTTTCACCAGATCAGGAGGTCAAGCCTTGAAGGATTATCAGCCAGTGCTCGCCCAAGATTGGTGATGTCACTATTAACTCACCTTCCACTGAAGCCAATACGTCTGAGCAAGCAACATTAGCCACTTACGCGAATCCCAAACAACAACGTAACGTTGGAATCCACACTTAAAAGGGTTAGTGATAAAGGTACGCAATGCCCTATGACATGAGAAAGGCATGCTGGCAAAACGCCTTATGGGACCATCCTGAAACCTTAAAGATGAGCCAATGGTGTTATATTACATAATAACTGTATTATCATGTACTTACCTATAATCACTATGGCCTCATCTGTGTTAATGGTGGCCGAAGTTGGAACAAAAGGACTCTGCATCAAAAAATAACTGCAAAGATTGTCAACGTGCTTGCATTAGTACCCCTTAGCGATCACAGGGCCATACTGTCATACATTTGTCCCTTATCTTGCAGTCCGATTGTGAGGCATCTTCGATAGGCCTTCTGCCTTCCTCTGATTTGCACATCAGAAGGGAGGCCAGATGTCAATTGTGCAACTCTAGACGTGCT
>JABUQX010068485.1:10000-37500 GCA_015478945.1 Trachelipus rathkii | reverse complement strand
TCAAAAAAAAAGAATAATTACAGGTATAAAGGAGTGTAATAATGACTATTATAGAGTATCTTCTAAATCAGAGCAATAGTATTACAGTAATATAGTATGAAGCTGGATATGGTATACCTACTGTGAAGGTTTTTTTATTATAGAAGTTTCCACCAATATCCCGAACATTTACTCAGATTACTTAGTTGAATAGTTTACATAAGTTATTAATTTATTTATTGGATAGGATTTTATAGATGGTGAAAAAATAAAAGGAGGGGTTCTCTATAAACAATGATAATACATAAAAGTTAAAGTTATACACTCCGTTAAATCATAACGAGTTTTTAAATAAGAAATAAAAATTATTAGCTAGAGATATAACGTGTAAATGGAAAATTAAAATCAGTAATCTGGTTGAAAATGAGAGGTTAATATCCTGCCAAGTTTAATACTTATTAATAAATGCTATAAGTGAAGTTAATGAGTATAAATCATTAATTTTCAGTTGTCAGTTATATATTAAATTATAGTAGTGAGAGTGTTAGACCACTTTTTATTTAACTCTTCTAAAGATCTTTCGGCCTACTTGATGGAATTGGGGACATAATACTGAAACCAATAAACAACTCGATTCGATTTTACAAACTGTTGTTTAATATGAATCCTATACTCAACTTTGAAAGAGGAGGCAACGATATATAATAGTAGATAATTTAAGGTGAATATGATTACTTAAATACGGACATATAAGAAATTTACCCTCAACCAATCTAAATTTCTTGGTAATGGTGAGTGTACAGAGTGTATAGATTAATTGTTATGAAACTATATATTACATAAGTGGAAGATACTCTCTGAGGATCATGAAATAAGGTATATATTACAATTGCTCGTAAAAAAGGGAAATACAGTACATACATTTGCTTACAAGAGATATATAAATACTATCTTTTGAAAAGAAATTGCTCATTGCGTTCGGAAGATCTTATTTTATTAAATCGGTGTCAGGCTATTATATTCGTCATTTTAAATCTTGAACCTTTATTGATATTGAGAGTATTATGTGTAAGGATCTGGTATACAAAACTGAAATGCGTATACCTATTTGAAGATAAAGTATAATAATATCTTTAAGATCAAAGTATAGTGAAACCTGCTGAGACCGTGATTACGTTTTTTATTTCTCGATAGCGGTTCAATTAGTGGCAGCGATAAAATTGATATTAGTTAAAATCGCGTATGATGGCTTGAGACTTGGATATTACTTAGATGATATCCCTTACTTATGTTAAAGAGTATAGTTATATATTATTTAACTTATCTTATGATAGGTAAATTTAAAACACGTTCTTGATTGGCATGAACAAAAGACGACCGCTAGATCGAGTACTCATGCATTATATACTGTACACCATCCGAGTAATGTCAGCCATCCTGGTATGGCTTAATGTAATATATAAAATATATTATTTTTTTCATCTAATATATGTAGGTAATACTAAAGCGCCATTATTAAGTATTAAGTAGTATTGGATACTTTTACTCCAAAGATTAAGTAGTAGTAATAATAACATTCTACCTAATTATGTTCACTTACTTCCTTCTCTGAATAGATCAAATTTTGACTCTGCACGCGTGCATATAAAAGATGTAGAAGGAATTCCCTTCCCCTTTACAGATGGAGCATTGTTGTGCAAATTTCATATTAGAAAGAAACAGATGCAGAGTAATCTTACAGTATAACGGATGTATATATAAGAGGTGTGGTCAGCATATATTTTTCATCATTTACATACTTCTCACAGTTGTAAAGGATAGTATAGAAAGACAGTCCTGTAATATGACGAAGAACGGGTATTTCAGAGGAACAAAAAAATGCAGAGGGGGGTATGGTCTGGGTGTATTTTTTTGCCCAGCTATGGAGAAGTGCAAGGCCTCTAATCAGGAGAGGTGGGGAATATATAGTTAAAAGTTATAAGAACAGGTTTGCATACTATTCAAGATATTGCGGCTGGAAATAATCCTCGTTGCCAGCATAAAGACGTATTTAGCCGATGTTTCAGATGAAGAGTGTGCGATGCATGTTAAGCGTTTTAAAAAAGACGTAAAAAGTCCAAGTTCAAGGAAGATGGGCAAAGAAGATTTTGTTTCCTAAAGAAAAAGACTAGGGGAAAAAAACCTCTAAAGAAAAAAAGTGTTATTGACTGTATTATGCTTTTATTACTATCTGATAAACTGTTTATACAGCTGTGTATATAGTAGGATTTTTTTTCATGAAAATGTCATTATACGAACAGAGCTCGTACATGCAAGATGCATTTCCTTCTTCCTTCTAGTCCTGATTGTTGTAAGAGTAAATGGATCTCTTCTCCATGAACCCAACACAGATTAGCGTTAGCGAGTCCAAACTTTATCAGTATTAATCCTCTGCAATCAATTACCAATACAGATGTTCCTTTAGAGTTCAATATTCCAGGCACTTCGATTCAGTACTTAGAATCCTCTAATGTGTTTTATATGTAAAAACGAAATTGACAAAACCTTGATGGTACAGATCTTCCTACGGGTGATGACCATATAGTATTTACAGAATCAATTTCCTGTATACATGTTTCAACCAGGTTGAAGTCTTTCTTAACGGAACTCCCACTAGTGCATCAGCTGCTAATTTATTCCTTATAGAAGCTTATAGAAACATTTGTTAATTATTCAGGACGATGCTAAAACAATCTCCATCTCAAATCATGTGGTTTTACATTTAAAGATGAAGCTGCACATATAGATAAAACAGCTAAAGTCATAAATAATACTTATGAAATTTACGGTCGATTAAATGGACGATATCTTTCTCAAGAAAGGGCATCTTCTACCATTCTGTAGATACTAGAATCATTTTATCACATTCAAATCCTAAATTTGCTCTTAAAATAAAAAGTAAACCTAATGCTACAGCTGTATGTCCAGAACCTGTTTCAGACTGCTGGAGGCTTATTCTCTATTGTTTAGGAAAAAGTGAATTATCACCAACAGCGACGATTTGGGAATTGAAAAAATTCGCTTTGAATACTACAGCAAAGTAACCTATTAAGAGAGTTGAAACCAAAATATTTAATTTCCCTCAAGGATTATCGAGTATCAAATCCCTAACTTGTGAACGGAAATTTACCACAGAAAGTAATAGTAGGGATTGTGGAACATGAAGCCTACTCCGGGGATTATAAAAAGTCACCCTATAAATTCACACTTTCGACTTAGGGGCTCGAGTTTTACATGTGAATGGACTACCTCACGGACGTGACTATTATGAAATGTTATACAACGGAGACCTATCTCTCAGTACGCGCCTTTTTCTACGACCCTTACAAAATAACGCCAAAATGAACCAAATGTCAATCATGTAAATGACCTAGCTGGGAACAAAGGTTAAAATCTTGAAGACAAATACCCGCAAAAGCAACAAAGGAAACTAAGCAATAAATTATCCATCGCGTATTGCATCATTACCTGCACGACCTTTCAGCACACTATGTAAACGCTATCATCTTACACATCCTGAGAAAGGGCCCCCTTCCAGGGACTAAATCATACTATTTGATATCGATTCTTACCTAAATCGCCATCACTTGCATAGTGGCATTCATTGAGCATCCTCACACAACAACTCCATGAAACATGACCAGAGTACCGAACGTACTTTGAAGTTATATTAAGTATGAAGAAGAGGACAATAAATCGAATGTAATAAAAATGAATCTCCGCTTATCCTTAGGTAGATGTGTTGCTCACATTAAACGAAATAAAACCCTCTGTAGTAGCTGAGAGGGAACCCTGCATACTCCATCAATTCAATGACACATAATGCCTACTGTCGCAATATCACCTACCAACAGGCTCATTGGATTCACTTATTAGGCAGCAGAACCGGTACACTGTTCACCATTAAATTGCATTCCATCTTAACTAAACGAATTTATATTGAAGATAATCCGATCAATAACTTAACCTTCCCTATTTTTAAAATTTTATAAATGTAAGCTGTGTAAAAAACTTGATGCCATCTTCACCCTGATTCAACCCTTATATTTCGCCCATAATTATGTTGAGAGTCCTCAATAATGATTATTTATATATCCACATTACTATGTTTTTTAAACTAATGTATGTCTAAGTAATAGATACTTGTTCATGGTATCAATTACATTATATTTATGAACTTTCTAAATGAATATCGATATATACTATGAGTATCATAATTAGTAATAGTATCGCTCAATTACTGAATCCAACTCTGCTTTTATTAAATAGATAAAAAATAGTGCTGTTATATAATTACTCAATCTCCTAACGATGAATATAAACTATACATGTCTCGGCCACTAGGTACTTTAATATAATGATGGACTTATATTCTAATATAGCAATTCCGACTATAACAATATCTCTACTAAATACAATTACAGAACTGTTATCTGTTATGAATAAACCGAAATTCTACCTGGCTCCATAAGAAGTGATAGATATCATTAGCTTACCGACTTTTACATATTTATAAACTCAAATAGTATTAATATTAAATATAGATAAAAACTTAGTAGTACTCATAAATATCACAAAATATCCAACATAATGGAATTAGATAAATAATCATGAGCTATAAATCTTCAAACAATCTACAGACAGATTTAAAAAAAGCATAAAAAGAATAATACATAAGAGAGAGTTTAATAACAAGTATATGGATTATTCGATAAAAGACAAGATAAGACTAGAAGTATGTGAAAAACAGTAAAGCAGAGAGTATTAAAAACAAGTGTGTGTTATAAGGTGAAGTATCAGTACGATTTCTTTAAGTTCAGAATAAAAACAACGACACGTATATTCAAGTACGTATAAAGCGAAGTAAAGCAGTAAAAACATGAGTTTAAGCAGTAAAGCAGAAAGTTAAAGCAGAAAAAACATGAGTTAAAGCAGTTTAAGCAGAAGTTAAAGCAGTAAAAACATGAGTTAAAGCAGTTTTAAGGCAGAAAGTTAAAGCAGTAAAGCAGTAAAACAAAGGCATCTCATCCCCCCCGGCATGTTTTTTTTAGGGGGGTTTGGGGGGTGTTAGAGGGAGAGGTCTATTGATGTGCTGCATTAATACTTGAAGGCATGTAAAGTATAATGTTTTAATAAATTTCGTACAATTATTTAAAATTTTAAAATGTTATATAGCCGAAAACTCTGTGTGTTTATATTTCTTACATTTACAAATTAAAAATAAAAAGTATTAAACAAAAAATAAAATAGAAATAAAAAGTATTAAAACAAAATAAAAATGATATAAAGGAAATTCGAATTTTAATGTTTATATGAGATTAAAGCAGTAAGCAGAGAGTTAAAACAGTAAAGCAGAGAGTTAAAAACGTAAAGCAAGAGAGTTAAGCAGTTTAACATGAGTTAAAAGCAGTTTAAGCAGAAAAGTTAAGCAGTAAAAGCATGAGTTTAAAGCAGTTAAAGCAGAAAGTTAAAGCAGTAAAGCAGTAAACAAAGGTCTACTAATCCCCTAGGTGTTAGGTAATAACACCTCTATTGTTTACTGCTTTTACTGCTTTAAGGCTGTAAAGTATATGTTTTAATAAAATTTCGTTACAATTTTATTAAAATGAATGACTCGTAGTATATTTATACGAAATTCTTTTGAATAGTTTACAATTGATATCATATTTTTCGTTCACGCGGGAATTTTGCGTCTTCGGGCGCACGCGGCGGACGGTTACGCGGAAATATTGCGGCCTGCGGCGCTGCACGCGGCAGGCGGTTTAGCGGTAATTTTTTGCGCCTCGGGGCGCACGCGGCAGGCGGTTTCGCGGAGGGCTGACCTGCGGACGCGGGACTCGGACTCGGAAAACGTTTGCGGATCACTGTCTCACTGTGTAACTTCTTTTAGATATATATTCGTTCGCTATAGTGTTAAAAAAATACTTAACTCGTAGTAGGAAAGCATTTCTAGACAATTGTATATACACCATTCGAATCCTCATACCTTTTAACCTAGGGGTAGACACCCTATTAGGGGCATTTCGGGGCTCAGGGGAGGCTAGAAAAGGCGTTGAAAAAAGTGGCACTCAGTTGGACTTATTGTGGCACTCCCTTGGCACTATGTGGCACTCACTTGGCACTCATTGCCACTCCACTTGGCAGTCATTGGCACTCATTGGCAACTCGCTTGGCACTCACCTGGCACTCGACCTGGCCACTCATAGTATACTCATTGAACACTAATAGAACATCCCTGGATACTTCTTACGGTGATTGGGAAACCATCAAAGCCATCAAGTTAGCGTGGGTTCAAAATTGACCCATGGTATGTGGCAAGGTCAAAGGCGAAATATCATGGTCAACAAGGTAGTTAAGACATCAAAAAAGGGGCTAAGTCCCTTAAAGGAAGGACAAAAAATTACCAGTGGGTCAAAAATTGACCCATGGAATACGAGGGTTGGTTGAAAATTACCGTGGGAAAAAAATGACCCATGGGAAGACCAAAGGTTGGTCGAAAATTAACCGTGGGCAAAAAATGGACCTTGGAAGACAAAGGGTTTACCAAAAATTTCCGTGGGCCAAAATTGACCCATGGAAGACCAAAGGGTAGCCTAAAATTACCGTGGGCCAAAATTGACCCATGGAAGACCAAAGGGTTGGTCGAATATCATGGTCAAACAAGGTAACGGACATTCAAAAAGGGCTTAAGCCCTAAAGGGAGATTCAAAAATTACCTGGGCAAGAAATTGCCACGTCGAAAAAAAAATTAGGGGGGAAAAAAATTTGGGTTCTCAAAACGATGGAGGCTTCGCCTTCACTGGCGCAACCCTTCTTCGAAGGTTGCAAAAATTAGGGGTGCCAGAAAATTAGGGTGCCAAAAAATTAGGGTTGCCAAAAAATACCGTGGGCCAAAAATGACCCATGGAAGATCAAAGGTCAGGGGGGTGGGTTTTTCAGGGTGGGTTTTTTCGGGGTGGATTCTTCGATGGGGGGTTTTTCGATGGGTGGGTTTTTCGATGGGTGGGTTTTTTCTTTGGGTGGGTTTCTCGTTGGGTGGGTTTTTCGTTTTGGGTGGGAGTTTTGGGTGGGTTTTCGTTGGTCCAATATCCTATCTCCTACTATGAGATCCTTTATAAAGAGTGCAGTATTGGTTCCTTTTCTTATTTTTTCAACTACTTGTAACTTAATTAATCTTCCATCATTAGCATAACTTTTAGTCATATACTGCCATGCTCTGATTACAATGGAAGAATAACTTTTTTCCTCTGGGTTAAAGCCATGTGGGAAGTTCGTGTTTAATCTTGCACACCTTTTCATGTTCTGTTTCTTTACCACAATCTAAATAGCTCTCTTCATTACGTTCTATATAGTAACACCGATAACTCTTTCACTAAAATATTTTAAACATAGTTTGTAGGGTATATCATTTCTTAATTAGATTTTGTGACTTTGGCAGTTATCTTTTATATCATTGTTGTAATTTTATTTTTTGTCTTGTGAGTGTTACCACCCCAGATTTGTGAGCATTACTCCATTGTTGTATCATAAATAAGCAATGACGGTAAATAGTGTCGGCCAACCCAAATATAATCAGTTACATAATTAATTCACAAATATAAATTTGTCAAAACGTTTCCTGACTATGGATTTTGATAAGGAAGAGAAGTGTCTGTTTGGAACATTCTGAATTCCATCCCACCTCAAAAGTAAAGATAACTCAAAGATTAAAGTTAAACTTCACCATAAGTCAAAATAACTCTATGTACTAGTTCAGTGGTCTGCAACTTTTTCTAACAGTGGATCAGTTGCAAAATATTGGGAACACATTTTTATTTGATTTTTTTTATAACAACAAAGCAATCAAAATTTCACTAAACCTTTCAAATTATTATTGATTTTAATTCATTAATTAATGAACTGAAGATGAGCAAATCATCACAGAGGAAAAAAAAAAAGCCCCCCCCAAATATATAAATATAGTCACGACTTAATTGCACACCTTTTCGATTATGTTTATTAAAAAAGATGGTGCAATTAAATAGTAACAATTTTGATTGCGCCATTTTTTTATTGTTATAAAAAAGGTAGTGTAATCAAATAGTAGCAATTTTGATTGCACCATCTTTTTATTATAAAATTGTGGTGCAATAAAATAGCAACGATTTTGATTGCACCATCTTTTTATTGCGCTATAGAAAAGGTGGTACAATAAAAAAGTAACGATTTTGATTGTACCATTGTACTTACAAAAAAAAGGTGGTGCAATAAAATAGTAAACGATTTTGATTGCGCCCACCTTTTAAACAATGATTATTCAAAAGAACCGTTATCTTCCAAATGGTTGTTCAATTCTGTTCCAAGATGTTTATTTCCTTTTTTATTTGTATATTTTATGTATTGTAATAATATTTTTGTTTTAATTATAATATTTTCGAGGAACAAATAATTTCCTACATATCAAGTTCTTATCTCGAGACAATCTATCTATCTATCTAACTATCTATCTATCTATCTATCATCTATCTATCATTAATCTATCTTATCTATCTATTCTATCTATCTAATCTATCTATCTATCTATCGTTATCTATCTACTATCTATTCTTCTATCTATCTATCTCTCTCATTATAAATTTCTCTTACTCTCCCTCTCCCTGCTCCCTCTCTCTCTCTCTCTCTCTCTCTTTCTCTCTCTCTCTCTCTCTCTATATATATATATATATATTATATTACATATATATATATATATAATATATATATTATATATATATATTAATCATATATATATTATTAATATATATTATATATATATTATATATATATATATATATATGTGTGTATTCATATTCTATATTATATTATATAATAATTATATTATAATATTTTAATTATATATATATATATATATATAATTTGATTAATGTGTATGTAACTTGTTATATGTTTTATTAATTTTAGATGTAAGTAGAGTATGAATAATATATATGATTTAATGAGTATATATAATATACTATATATATATATATTAATATATTAATCTATATATATCTATATATATATATATTTATATATATATATAATTATATATATAATATAGGGACTTTAAGTAACCATGCGTTCCTTCTCAATAATAAATACAATGAAAATTTGGTAGAAGCATATAATATTTTTAATAATTTTTAAGGTTAATAGATAAAAATATTAAAAAAATTTATTGCTATAAAAAGTACTTACTTTTTTATTTTTGAGCTTGGTATTTATTTCTGACGTGTAATATAATATTTAATTATTTGGTTCACAATATATATTTATGTATAATATATATATTATATATATTATATATTATTTATTATAATATTTAAATATATATATATATATATATATATATATAATATTAATATAGGTATATTAATAAATATATTATATTAATACTATATATATTAATTATATATATATATATTTATATTATTAAATATATTAATATTATATTATATTTAATATTATATATATATATATTATAACGTCATCACTACTCACGGCATGAAGTTCACCTAATGAAGGTAAATGAGGGTGTTATTAATTGAATATTTATTCTTTCCTACCATCCACCTATATTATCATCAATATAATTATAATTGATTGACTATAATTCACTAGTACCTATCTAATATCTTATATCTTTCCAAATCAATAGGTTTGAATAAACATCGAGGCAAGAACGTATAGGTTTCCTTCATATTCCTTAACAAAATGTCGAGATCGGATTTATGATTTTCTCATAGATAGTAAATTCTATTTATCTGCACAAAAAATATAAATATTATCGTTGTTAGATATCGTTGGTTTTACCTCGTATCAATGTTTCGGAATCATGATTTTAACTATATGGGCTTCAAGTTATTTTAGCAAGATTTCATCAATTGTTTTATTATATTTTATCTCTTAGGTGGGGTATCTTTCATATCTAATATTGCAAGTTGGTATAATCTCATAGTAATTTTTTTCCCTTTATATCTTATATTACGTGCTAGGATGATACGTTGTCAACATCCTATTTATCACAGTTTCTCAACGTTATATTATTTATACTAAGCTTATGAGTATCGTAAATATTATATTTCTTCCTAGACTAAACTATATCATTTGATAAGCAGACAGTATATACTTGATTATATTGTCATGAGAAAGAAGGTAATATATATATAGATGGTCAGATCTTTTTATAATGCTCAGCCAAGTAATAGTAAACTAGAGTAACGGTCATAGGTCTCTAATACAGTATTAACAACATAAATTATATATTATATTGTGATAAGCCGAATAAATTCTTATAAGTATTGTAGGATAATTTATATAACTTTTATTTTTTTTTTTTTATTTTATTTTTTTTTGAAGTAATTTTTTTTTTTTAAAACTAAATGAGTAAATTTACCCTAGGGTTAATAACTCCGCTCATTAAATATGGTTGGCTAGGTAAGTCTCGAGTATATACGGTGTCTTTCATCGGTACCTTCCCGTGGTGAGTATACCAGACGGGGGTGAGGACTGAATCCTCTTCCACCTATCTGGGTGAATGGTGTTACCGGAACCCCGCTCTTTGGTCTTATTGGTGGTATTATATGTGATATCGCGGGGGTTCCTCCGATCATCCCCTCCGGGGTATGAAACGTCCCCCCCTCTGTCCCCTCGTCGGCTCGAGTCGATATTTGGAATATTTTGATAATAATTTAAAATTTTTATTATTTATTTGGAAATAATTTTTAAAGTTGTTTATTTATAGGGGGCTTCAAGTCGAGGGGGATCAGACGGTATATATATATATGATATAAGGGGAATGTAGTTATTTATTCATACTCCCAGGTAGAGTAGTAGGATATTAGTTCCCCCCTGAGTCGTCCACCGTGAGGATAGTCGAGAACCCGACTGATTAGATAATTAGGACTGAGTTTGGCATAGGATTAGGAGAAGGCAGTACAAATCTATCTTAGGTCCTGTAAAAGTATCTGAAATCTTATTATTATACTTATCTAATTCTAATTATCATAATTACTAGAGATATTAAAAATATAACTATATTAACGAATTATTTTAGATTAATTTATATATCTTATATACCATAAATATATAATATAATTGTAATAGGTTAGGATGTCTAACTTATAACTTTACTTCACACGTATATTCTATAGTCTACATATATATCATGTTGAGGCATTAAATAAAAATATATAAAATATAGAACCATATTACTAATATATTATATTTAACCGTTCTAAACAATGGAGGCTATGTATTCATAAGAAGTTTTTAATTTTTAGCGCTTCAAGAAATTAATGGGATCTTATATAGGAAGGGTTATAGGACTTTATTGGGGTGAATAGTCTTACATTAAGCAAAATTAAGACTAGAACTAGTATATAATGAGATAAATATTTTATCATATTTTATATATATTTAGTCCATTTAGTGGTAATAGTAAACAAACCTAATTTAAAAATCATTGTATCGTTATATTCACCTGTTAAATTTTAAGATTATATCTTAAAGTTAGGGTTCAAAACTCTTTTATTCTAAATCACTTGTAATTTAATGTTATTCATTCAATTGAACTTTTTTGATTACTCCTATTTTCACTACACAGTCCTAAATATACGATGGTATCTAATCTAATTGAACTAAATATTATATAGTTTAATTAGTAGAATAGTGCAAGTTGATGTGAGAAATTTAGATATGAATTTACATGAGGTGGCAATCCTACATGTTATATTATTTTATATAGATCTTTAAATAATTTTTTCAAGATATCAAATAAAGTTTATTGATAAGTGCATATTTAATTATTATATATATATATATATTAAATATATATATATTATATATATATTAATATTAATATATAATTAATATATATATATAATATATATATATACATATATTATATTAATTATTAATATATTTATTTATATATATTTATATTATAATTAATAATATATATTAATATTATAGTAAATATAACGCTTATTGTGGTCCCTGCCATTCGATTATTTACCTAAAAAATAAAGTAATATAATTGTAAATATTAAAATATGATAGATTTTGTTTGGTAGACAATATTTGAAAGGGCCCTTCGAAGGGTGTTCGTAGTTTGACTTTTTTCATCAAATACTTAGTAAAATTTTTAATTTTAATTTTGCTACAAAATATTGTTACCAAACTCATTTACAATAGAAAAATGATATTATGTTGGGTACCATATGTTTTACTTAAGGTGTCCCTCAATATATAATATATATATTTATATATATATATTATATATATATATTAATATTATATAATTTAATATATATATATATATATATATAATAATTAAACTATTATAATATAGATATATATATTATATTATTAATTAATTTATATATAATTATATATATATTATTAATATTATTATAATATATTAAATTCTATATAATATATATTATATATAGTATATATATTTTAATATATATTATTAATTTAATTAATGCATCTATGTATATTATTGTATATATATATTTATGATATATACATATTTTATATTGCATATAATGTATATTAATGAATCAATATATATAATAAATTAAATATTAATATAATATAAATACATATTTAATATATATTTTTAATTTAAAATTTATTTTATATTTATATATTTATATTTTATATTTATTTCTATTTTAGTATAATATTATTAAAAATATATATAATAGTAATTATATATTTTAATATATATATATATATATATATATATTATATATATTAATATATAATATATATAATATATTATTTTATATATTATATATATATATATATATATATAATATATTATATTATATTTATATATTTACTATATATTTTAATATATATATTATATATTATTAATATATTACTATAATTATATATATAAATATATATTTATAATTACTATATTATATATATCTATATATATATATATATATATATTATATTATACTTAATATTATATATATTAATAATATTATATTATATTATATATATATATATTAATTAATTATATTATATATATATAATTATATATATTATTATTTTAATATTAATATATATTTAATATAATAATTAATTAATATTATATTATTATATTATTAATATATAATATTATATAATATATATATTATATATTAATAATTATTATATATATATATCATATTATTAATATAATATATATATGATATAATATATTTTATATATTATATTAAAATATATATATATTAATTATATATTAATTAATATAATATTATATTAATTTATATAGATTATTTATATATATATTATATTATATTATATTAATAGCTATATATATATAATATATTATTATGATATATATATATTTATATATTATATAATATATATTATATATATATTTATATATATATTATTAATATATATATATATATTATTATATATTATATAATTATAATTAATATTATATTATTATATAATTATAGATATATATATATAATATATATAATATATATATATATATAATATATAATTAATATTGAGGGAGGGTAGGGTAGTGTATAGTAATGGGCGGGTAAATATAATGAATGAGTGTGTGATGAGGAAAGTGATATAGTGGAATAATGTAGCTGAGTATATATATATTATATATATTATTAATATATAATATTATATTATAGATAAACGTATAAGAATTGTACAGTATGAGTAACATAGTAATATTCACTAAATCTCTCAAAGCATAGTAAAGCCTAAAGTCATAACCTCACCATACTACCCCCCTTAATTATATATATTCAACTGCCAAAGTACTATAACCTAGAATTATTAGAATATGCATATAGGTATAAGGTCATATTTAAGGTCATCATGTCGTGATAAGTATAATATTAGCACTAGGTAAGTAGGTAAATAACAAAATCAATTAAAAATTAAGTCTCAATTAATCAATAATCATATAACTCTTAAATATATGTAATAAGTAAGTAAGTAGCTAATATATCACTGAAATCCTCATTTACTTTTCAATAATCAATATGTGTAACATAACAACTCATTAAGTTTCAGTATAATAACGTAAATAATTCATAAGTAACCAATATGATAATACTCTAAGTAAAACACCACCAAACAACCTATTTAAACATCAATATCACTATTTAATATAAAACTACATTTGAGAGCTATATATCAATAACCTTTATATTGAATATCATAAGAAAACATAAATATTAAATATAAATATACTAATAACACTAATACTAATATTAATCACATATGAGGAAAGAAACTAATATAATACTTAATTAAATTAACAGTGACTAAAACTAGGTATCCTATAGTTATAATGATCATATCTCAAAGATAAGTAGCATAACAGTATAAACTACATCACAGAGTAAAACAGGATAAGTCTACATACTCATATATATACTAACTCTCTCACTATTATAAGTAAACATATTATAACTAAAAAGACTCCTCACACTTAAATCTTATGAGGGGATTAATAATAATAAGTGACTGATATAAATTCCAAATAATCATGAAAATTACATGACTAATATAACTAAAGAAGTACTCAAACTATTATGAGAATACAACTCATAATAACGATTAAAGTATAAATAATTAAATAATAACAAAGTTATAAAAACCATGGACATCAACCAAACCTCAATAAATTAACTTCTCAAAGATATTATAAGCTCAAAACATTATAAGCCATAAATCATTGTCAAAAAGGAAGTAACGAACAGACGCAAACGAACCTATGTCAATACAGGGTGCATGCAAAGAGCTCGTGCGAACAGATCATGCTAAATACTACTCATATTAAACACCAGAATGAGGTGAACAAAGATTAAACTGTTGAAGTACTAAATATTAATATACTCATACAGGGTATATATAGATGATAATTCTAGTAAAAACTAAAAAACACACACATCACACTAATAACAACAACATACACATCACACCACACACACACACACTATAACACTATAATAACTAATACTACATAAATTATACATGTAACCTAAGAAAACCGGAAAAGGGTATACTATAGAGCTCAAGCGGTAGTACTGCTCAACCCACTCGGACTCAGAATATAAATTAATATAACATATCGCGAAACAGGAAAAGGAGAGGCGAGAGCCGCTATGACATGAATAAAGGAGTGAGCAATACGTGAAGTGAATATTATTGGTAAGAAATTACTACACAGACGAAAGCGATGGGCTTAGACACCAAGAGACACTCAATTATAACAATGATAGTGAATTAATCCGACTATGATATTGATCATACCATCGCCTAGAAATCTAACCTGGGCGACAGAATAAAAGATATGATAGCAATTGCTCTGGCAAAAATTTAAAGTCAACCGTACATCCAAAGATGCAATTTATAAGCAATAATATTTAGACGAAATATGGAGCCCGTCTCCATGACGAACGAATGCAACACGAAATTGCATCGCATGTGTCGGGTTGACACGGACTGTACCACACTCCAATTGCCTCTTGATTCGTATGATAGTGCCAATCACACGAAGGCACGCTGAAGGATATGTCTCGATCAGCTTATTATCTAACAATATTGATCAACTGTAAAGTGCACACAACAGCGAGGTTACGGTAAGTAATTAGAGTAAAAGATATAAGTAATTATAATTAATGAATAATGAATATATTATAAAATAATAAGAATATATAAATAGTATAAGAGAGAAAAGATAATATATAAGAATAAAAGAAATATAGTTTGATAGATATATAGATAAGAATAAGTAGCGCAGGAAAAATAACAGGGAATACAATGCGAATCTAAAGAAGTATCAACGGTCTGAATTAGGGATATAGAAAAATAATAAGCTAATAAATAAAGTATAAGTTAAAGGAAAAGTGTAATAGTAGGCACAGGGCTGAAAATATAAGTAATAGATAAGCACCAGAAAACTTGAAGTGAATAAATAATAAATATAAATGAATAATACAGTCTATGTTACCAAGTGAGTGAAAAAGCTAATGCCTTATAACGTGTACATGAATCAGCGCACCTCACTCGGTGTAAATTATAAATGGATGTGGGTAGGATGTGGGAAATAATGTAAGTAAGTGATGAGAATATAATTACTTAGGAAAACTAAGAGAGGTATATATATTAGGAGGGGCTAACTCTAATGGTGTGATAAAACTTGAGTGATAGTTATGTATTAATGAGGTACCCGATAAGCATTGTCAAAATAATAATATATAAATATAAATTGATAAGGACGATGTTATGATTCAGGCTAACCGCTAAGTTAAATGGCTATAGTATAAGGCGTGAAGAATAAGAAGTAGAAAGTAATACACTTAATATAACGTGTAACAGAAACGCACTAATCATCTGTAGAGAGAATACTAGAAAAAAATTCATGACCTGGAACGTTATTTCAAGTATCTCAAGATAAGGTATAGTAGTAGGGACGAAAAACGTGATAAAACCAGAGTCGGTAATATAATATATATCACCATATATATATATTATATATATATATATTATATATATATAGTAATATATATAGTAATAATAATATATGTATATAATATATTATATATATATTGGTATAATACCCTGGGTTGCTTTAAGGTAATATAATATATTATATGGTAATATAATATATTATATATATATTATATATATTATTATATTAGATAATATATATAATATAGGTATATATATATATTAGTAGTATATATATTATATGATATTATATATATATATATAATAATATATAATATATATATTAATATATATATATCATATATATATATATATATATAAGTATATATATAATATATTTAGAAGGCAATAAGGGTATGACAAACTAGGAGAGATACTTATTATATATATATATATAATTATATATATATGATATATATATAATTATATATATATATATAATATTATATAATATATATATATATATATATATATATATATATTATATATATATATATATATAATTATATATATATATATATATATATTATAATATATATATATATATTATATATATATATATATATATATATAAGTAGTAGCCATGACATATCCCAATTTTATTTTATAGATGTTATAGTATAATATAGGTATATATATATATTAAATATATATAGTATTATATATATAATATAAATTATATAATACTATATGCTTAACTTATTAAATTATAGTTATATATAGTTATTATAGTATAATATAATATTATATATAATTAATATAGTATATATATATATATATAAATAAAAATATGTATAATATCAGTAGCTAATCTAATAATAATATATACTAGATCCTATGATATATATATAATATAGTATATATATATATATTATAATAAATATATATATAAAGTATAGTATATATATAAATATATAATATATATATAATATATATAAAAATTAATATATAATATATATATTTTACTATATATATATACTATATATAATATATATATATATAGGTTAATTTATATATATATATATTATATGTAATGATAATATATATAATTAATAAATATATATATATGAGTATATTATAATAATAATAAATATATATAGAAGAATTGTATATTATATATATAATATATAGTAATTAATAATAGATATATATATATATAGTATAATTAATTAATTATATATACTATATATATAGTATATAATAATAATAATAATACGTACTATATATGTATATATGGTATCCCAATTCATCAGCTATATATATCATATATTATGCAGGTATAATATATTACTAATATATATTTATAATATATATATAATATACTATATATTATACTAATATATATCATATAATATATATATATATGTGGATTACAAATTATTGGACTACTTATATGCTCGATAATGGATGGATATTACGGCTCAGTCAGGGATTATGAAGATTTTATTCGCATGGTCATAGGCGACAGGGCTAGCAAACCGGTCCTTTCTTTAGCTGGTATTTACTCCTGGGACCAGCTGTTGGAATCTTATGGCCTTAGAAGAAAGGTACCTCAGGAGTTGCTCTGGCAAGAATGCAAGATATAATGAGGCCTATTGGAAGAATGTCCAATCAGATCGGTCGTACCTCCAATTGGAGATACGTATCAGCAGCTGAACGATGAGTTATATTAACTCGTATTGAGACTTGCTGTACATGAGCTTGGGTAACCTTTACTAATCCTGATAGACAATGGTCTCGATCTGTAGTGACTCACCTTCTCAAATACGATTTATGAACGAGATTAAGAAGATATTGGCTGCCAGATAAGAATTTGTCTTGTGACACAACTGTATCAGGAGTGTACCAATTTTTACCTGGGAGTTCGTTGGTTTTAGAGTGAGTGAGAATATCAGAGAATTAGATTTATCTAATTTAGAATAATTTAGGGTTGGAAACAATTCCCTCCCTTTCTATTTTACTTTTCATACTCCGATTATCCAATATAATGCTGAAGGAACCATAATTTCTCTAATTACATTGCGTATACACGGAGCAATGCATATCGGGTAGATACAAGACAGACACTGCATTTGTAAAAGATTACATACTGTTAATATCTAGCATATAAAATTGGTAAGTAGTTTAAGCCTTACAGGGTGGATATAGTTTTATGTAGATAGGTATTAAGTTTGGTAATTAGATAAATAATATCTGGTAGTTTCATTTTTCTTTTGTATTAATTTATCTCTTAATTTTACTGACTACGTAAAATTCTTGTTCTAATACTATCTTAACTATCTAACGTAGACCAATTATAAATTATTTAATTTTTTTTATGAATACTTATATTATAAATATAATTTTTAAATTAAATTTTTGTACTAAATTTATTTTATAATTTTTATAATTTTTAAATTAAATTTTTTTATTAATGTACTTTATTTTGATTATTTCTCATTAATTAAATTATTTTAACTCGAATTTTCAATCAACTAATTAATTATTTATTATCAATTATTTATATTATTAATTTAATATATTAATATATATTTATTAATTATTTATTTATATTATTTATATAATTATTTTATTTATTTTTATAATTATTTTCTCATAATATTGATTACGTCAATACTTATAAATATTAAATTATTATTTATTATATAAATTATAATATATATTTATATTACTTAAATATTTATTTATATAATATAAAATAAATAATGTTTAGTTTGGGAGGGTAAGATATGTGAGGGGTGAGCGTAAATTAGTGGAGTTATTCTAATTTTATACTCTCTCTCTCCCTTTGGAGTTGCCTACACTAAAACCCCGATACACACTCATGAAGAGCAGCCTTACTTCTATGACACATTAGAACCTATATATATCTCTATAATTACTATACTCCATCTATAGATTAGGTATCTACAATACAGATACAATATTAAAATTAGTTCATATTTACTCTATCTCACAGATGACATAAAGACACAAGTGCTCTGAGCTTGGCGTTAGTATTAGGTCTGATACTAAATCATTTCTACATAATACAGTCGGTAGAATTTAAAGTACTCTAATGCGGAAAGCAGAGTGTTGATCTCGGTAAATTCACAATCGTTATAGTCGTCTCGACTTCTGTGGTTTATATTATTGAAAGTAGAATGTACATTTGATAACATTAAACAATGGCTTTATTATATTCATGGGTTTATTTTAATTTTTAATTATTCGTGTGTATTGTTATCTCTAAATGTATTTTAGTATGGTTTTATAAAAGTTGATGACTTGTGAAGTCTACATATATTAGTACTCAGCCACTATTAGATATATAATCAACTGTATTATAGTATAGAGAGATTCTCCTCAAGGGTGAATATAATAAGAATTCTAACGTTACAACTTAATTTTAGTTAAATATTTATAACGAAGCTGATGTCCATCACGTTAATGCCACTCTGTATAAAAAAACATAATGTATCAAGATTCATATCCATTTGATGGACCACAAGCCCAATATATTACAACCAGATGTAAAAACTTCGCTTATTCAAATTTATCAATCCAATACGTGAATCACCTCCTGACACACAAATAATATCTTAAGATTGATCAATATATCTATCGCTATTCTAAAACACAAAGGCCGGTCAAGCCTTCGCAACACAAAATCATTAAGATGTAGTCTCAACTTTTGCCGAAATATTTTTAGCCATACTACGCTTGAAGTATTACCTTCAGTGCGGCATCGAAATTCAGGGAGATATTGGTTAATAACTTTTTGTGTAAATTACTTAAATCTGCTATATTGATCAGAATTTATTGATATTTTTAGGTGTCGATATGATGCACGCAAATGTATAAAATATCGGTTTCAAGAACGTTAAAGTAAATGCTCTAATTTTTCTGTAACGACTCATATCTCGGAATATAGAGGAAATTTTCATGTTAAAATTGCAAGTCGATTTGAAACCCAATTTTATTAATAGAAAAGTATAATAATTAATATAGAAATATATTTTAATAAAGATAAATCTCGAAAATATATCATTAGTGAGTCTCAATTAATTAGAGTAATATTACGTGATAGGAAAATTAAATAGAATTATTCTCAATACATCAAGAGTATAATCAAGAGTATACCAATGGAAGACGAGCTAATTGGATAATACAATATATATGGACATGAGTCTATCAATACTCAAGCATATGATATATATCGGATATAATAAGTATAATTTTATAAGTATCATACATTTCTACACTTCTCTCATAATATAATACTATTACTCTATCGTCATTCATCTCATAATCTCTCTCTACCTGCGTCACATATCATCTGCATACTTATATACATCTCCACTACATTTGCTCTCCTTCAATCTCGCTCGATTACGAAACTCTTCGACTCCTCTTCTCTCTGCTAAGCAAATCATTCCTCTTCATTTTTCTAATATAGTTGCTCAATTTCGATCATAGATGTTGAAAGGATTAACAAAAAGATTACTGCACATAATTCCTGATTTAACAGAGTTACTAGTGGCCTAAAATATTTGTTGAACACATTTTGTATAATATTAATCAATTATTCAATACCTATAGTATAGCACACATGAAATATATATTACATAATTATATATATATATATATATATATTATTATTATATTTAATAAATATATATATTATATATTAATATTAATTATAATTATAATATATATATTAATTAATATTATATTATATTAATATATATATATATTTATATAATATAAATATATATATATATATATAATATATTAATATATATATTATATATAATTATTATATTATGTATATATTATATACATTAATATATATTATATTAATTATATATATATTAATATATATATTATTAATAATTATTATATAATATATATAATAATATAATATAATATATATTAATAATATATATAATATATTATATGTAGTAAAATATTTATTTTTTTATAATAAAGAATTTTATTTTAAATATATTTTTTAATGTATTTGTATTAATTATATTGAATAAATAAAGAATTTAATTGTATTAAACTATATAAACTTTACAAATATAATATATAAAATAAATATAAATTTTAAAATATAATTATATACGGTATATTATTATATATATATATATATATATATTACTATATATATATAATATATATATACTATATATATTATATATAATATATATATAATATATATATATATATATATATATTAATATATATATATTAATTATAATTTTTAATATTAGTATTTATAATATTAAAAGATAATTATTACCTTTAGTAATATGATGATCACACACTCTTTCCCTTCATTCTTGTATATTATAGAATTCTTATTATGATTTAAAAAATAAATACGGCACTAATTTCTAATATGCTTGCTATGAAAAAAAATATATAAATTCAAATAATTTTAATAGACAAAAAGGCGATTATAACACTTACACTCACATCACTGCATAAACAAAAAATTTTTTAAAACTGTATAGATGCTCACATCTAGAACTCGATGTTTTATTACATAAAGGTTAATTTATTAAAAATTGTTTATGTTTCAATTAATTTTTTTAGATTTTGTCGAGGAAATATAATTTTTGGTTAAAATAGAAAACTGACGGTAAAAAAATGCATATAATAAATCAAACAAAAGATATATATATATACAATATATACATTTATTATAAATATCTAGCCTTAGATTTAATATAAATATTTACTATATATCTTGATAAATTACAAAGAATTTTTAGTATTTCATTTATTAAAATTAGTTTGAGAATAGGCTGACGTTATAGCCCAGTTAAATATAATATAAAAATCTACCCAAAAAGTAGCTCACGTAGCAATATGACGCACATACTATTATATATCATCCAATGCACCAAGTTTGGCGCATGCGCCAAGGGTTTGGGGCCACCTTATTTAGAATATATATAATATAAAATTATATATCTTATGTTCAAATTTATATTAAATAATAATATATTTTAATAATATAGTATTACTATTATGTTATATACTATATATATATTATTTATAATATTTTATATTAATAATATATTATATTATAATATATATTATTAATTATATATAATTATATATAATATATATATATTATATATATATATTAATATAGATTTATTATAATAGTATTTTATACGTACAATGTTTTACAAGTTTGATGAATGCACGTTTTAAACTTAACGAAAGCCAATAGTATTAAAATTAAATAAATATATATTATATAATTATTATTTATTATAAATATATATATATATTAATATTATTAATATTATATATATATATATATATATATATATATAATTAATATTATTATATATATTAAAATATTAATATATATTAATATTAATTTATATATATTTATTATTATATATAATATATAAATTAATATATATATATTATTTATATTAATATATATTAATAGTATATTATATATAATTATTTAGACTTTAACACTTTTGTGACACCTAGGAACGAATAATAATGCAAATATAAAAATGTGATATTCGTAATTTCTAATATAATTTAATTATTAATAAAATCCATACAATATAGTATATAGTACCTAATATACCTAATTTCATAACCTTAACGTAATACCGAACCTCGTATACTCTAAACCTAACCTAACATCACTTAACCTAAAAACTAATAATAATTTCTATCCTTAATTATAATTATACAGGGATGTCAACCTCTTAATAATATATTGAAACTCAATATAATATATAATATATTATATATATATATTTATAAATATAATATTATTATTAATTAATATATCAAATAGATATTATAGGTAATTAATATATATATTATATTTATAGTATATATTTATTCTTTATAACCAAATATGTGGTGATATATGATATATATTTATATATATATTAGTAATCATAAATATTAATATGCATAACATAATATTATTTATATATATTTATTAATATATGTATATATATATTATATATATATATCAGTGATGTAATATAGTTATAATAGTTAAATATGAAGTGTGAATAATAAATATATAATAATAACTATATATATATATAATAATTTTATATATTAATATTATATATTATATACGTTGCCTCTCGTACTACCCTAAGGATATCATGTGTCGTATAGTAGGGATCGATTACTGAGACTAACCTAGTCCATATTGTGTACCACCTGAGACTTGACCATACCACTCCTGATAACATTGTAACTGATACCTTGACCTTTTTTGGCTATTTACTCTTTATGGCTCATTGAGATAACTTTTTTGCCTTTGACCTATTTTAGGGCCGAAATATTATAGTGACACTAATTGCTATACACCTTTTAGGACCATTGACCTTTTGGCCATTATAACCTATATTTCCGTCCCACCCCTTATATTTCTTTCCAATAGGTCATTTTTGCCCACTCTAGTAGTATTTTTTTAGCAACTCCCAATTTTTCGGCTAACTCCTGTATATTTTGGACATACCTTCTGGTAAAGAAGTAGTTGCGCCAGATAGAGGCGCAGCCTACCATCGTACGTATTTGACCCTCACCTCATATATTATTACTCCCCACCCTAAATTCTTCGTTACCATGGGGGTGTATTCATTATTTGCCACTAGAGGTATTTTTGATGCTGTCTTATGGCTTATATCTCCCTTTTATTATGAGTCTATAACTCTTTTTGTTTACTTAAACTTGATCCATTGCGAACTACCTCCAGACTAAGTTGTCGATAACGCAAGCCTCAGCCTGCGCGTTTCCACTCATTAAATCCGTAGTCGCATTCTCATAGGCTGATGCTGTGTGTTCCCACCCGTGCCACCGCCGCATTATTTCACTATATATTAATATATATATATAATATAATACTATATATAATGATATATATTATATATAAATATATATATATATATATATAATATATATATTATTAATATATATATATATATATATATATATATTAATATATATATATAATATATATTATAATATATATATATTATATATATCTATACACAACACACAATATCCTTAAACTATATCATTCACACACACACTAACACACACATAACACTACACCTCTCTCAACCCTTACCCACGTGACACACTCACGTTTTTCACCGTCCCTTTATTCATCTAATTGTCTTAAAAACTTTCACTTACCACTTCAAGCTACTCACTCATAGTATCTTATATGTTCGAGTTTCCCATCAGTTCATAAATCTCAAAAATAGAACTCGACATCTTACCACGAGGCAAACCGTCGGACCTTTTTAACCTACACTTCTCACTCAGCTGACATACTACTAGTAGAATATAAATTTATATAAATCCAGTGTATTTAATAAAAGCTAAGTCCTCGCAGTATATATATACTTCCATAATAATTAATTTTATAAAATTATTATAATTAATATTATATAATTAATTATATAAATAAAATATTAATATTAATAAGAATAATATTTATATAAATTAAATAATAATTAATAAAATTTAATTATTTATTAGTTATATTATATATTATATATATTAACAGGTATATAATATATATTATATATACATATATATATATAATACATATATCATATAACTTATATATATATTAATAATATTATATAATTATTATATATATAATATAATTATATATATATATTATATTATATTATTAATATATATATAGATTATATTTAATAATAATATATTATATATTATATTTGTAAACATATATAAATATATATATATATAATAATGATATATATATATATATATATATATATATATATATATTTATTATAATATATAATAATATATATATATATATATAATATATATATATATATTAAATATTAAGTTCTTCCTTCTAAAAAGTAGAATCAAGCACTAAGATCCACGCGGTCAATATATATTACCACGTGGACAGATGGTAATATATTTAAGTATAATTATATTAATAAGTATAGGATTAATTATATAAATAAAATTTTATCTCTAATATTTACTTAAAAAATCAATATAGAATTAAAAAATACAATATATAATAATATATATATAATATATATATTGATACCAATATATATTATAATAATCTCGAATATAAATAACAGTATATAAATAAAATTTTATCTTCTATTATTAATTATTAAAATATAGAAATAATATATATTATAATATTTAATAATTATATTATTAATATATATATATTATATATAAAATATATATATAATATGATATAATATATATAATATAATAATATATAGATATTATATATATGTATAATATATATATAATTATATATAATATACAATATACTAGTAATATATAATTAGTAATATATAATATTACCTATTTAGCCTATTAAAGAGTAGCTTAAATGTATAATGTTTACAATCAGTTATATAGCTATATATATACTGCCTTTGGAGGAAAGCTATGCATGCTTCATGCCTTTAGTCTGATTTTAATTATTTTAATATCTATATGTTTATTTTATTATCAGCAAAACTCCTGACACATATTTTGTTTTGTTATTAAGGTCTCTCGTATTGAGATCGCCACCGTAAAAAGCACGTGGAAGACCGTGCTATTATTGTTTATTCTCTTTGACTTCGAAAATTTTAATGATTTTATTGAATTATTTATCAACTTTAGTTTAAAAAAAGGCATGAATGCAAAGTCCATGAATAAAACTTGGTATTACTAGTTATTTATTATTTTTATTTTCAATTCATATTAGAGTTTTGTCCAGCGAGCTAACACGTGGCTTTTACGATCCAAACACATGCGCATCTACAAAGCGAGAGAGAGAGAGAGAGATAGAGAAGAGAGAGAGAGAGAAAGAAGTCTAGTATTATATAATATAAATATATTTAAGCATATATATATATATATAATATATAATAATATATATAATTATATTATATATATATATATATATAATTATATATAATAATATATATATGTATATATATATTAATTGTTTGACCATGATATTTCGGCCTTGGACCTGCCTGATACCCTATACCCACCGTACACCTAGCCCTTAAACCTGCACCTACCTGAACCTAAACACAACCTAACCTAAACCTAACCTAACCTAACCTGAACCTAACCAACCTTACCTAACCTAACCTAAGCGTACACCTTACACCGCCTCACCTATCCTACACCTGCACTAGCCTCCACCCCCCCCCCCCCCCCCCCCGCCTTGAGCTCATCAGGTAACTGATGCCTGAGCCCTTTGGTAGGTAGCTGTGCATCAGAGGGCATTTAGGTACTGACCTGTCGGAATCTATCCTAACTTATTCCATCCGGGACATCACACACACACACACACACACACATTCACTATTTTACACTTATACACACATTCACTTATACACACATTCACTATGCCCCTATACACACATTCACTATGACACTTGCATTACCCATAGACTTAATTTTACCTTATACGACAAGCGGTACAAAACACACACACAACACACACACACACACACACAACACACACACACACACACACACACACACACACACACACACCCACTTACACTTATACAACACCATTCACTATGACACTTACACTTACCATAGACATTTACACTTACATTTACACTTATACACACGTTATAAACACACGACAAACCCTTGGTCTTCCAGGTAATATAATTTCATTAATAAGAAATATTGACTTTGTTCGAATTTGATTGAAACCCATGTGGAAATGTCCGGCTTTGAATGGAAATTAAATCTTGTATTTTTTTTTTTAAAAAAAAAGTTAATTGTTTTAAGGATTTTACTACAAAAATGAGTTATTATTACAAAAATCTGGTATGTTTACGAAAAAGGTGTATTTACAAAAATTCACTTTATTTCAATAGACAATTTAAGAGAAAAATATAAATAAAAAAATATTACACAATCAG
>JABUQX010068485.1:0-2500 GCA_015478945.1 Trachelipus rathkii | reverse complement strand
AATTAATTTCATTTGAAATCTGGGAGGGAGGAGTTACAAAATTTTTATCATCATATCTTCTAGCAATTTTGAAAAATTAAAAGCAAAAATGAAATAAAAAATAAGAAGAAATTTAGAATATTAAATTGCAGATGAAGCTGCGTTTCTTAATTAAAATGGTCAATCATATGAAGAAAATTTTCTGAATTCTCTTCCTCTGGTGGCAAGGGGCTGAAAAAAAAACCCTTCTATCATATTGTTCTTTTCGTGAATGGTGGTAATATTTGTTAAAACTTATTAACCACTAACACCACCTTGCCGGAAATGGTGATATGCATAAATAAATAAATAAATAAATATATATGAGTTATATATATATATATATATATATATATATATATATATATATATATATATATATATATATATATATATATATATATATATATATATATATATATATATATATATATATATATATATATATATATATCCTTCGAAAATCTGCATAACATTGGCAGTAATGAAGAGGTGATAGTAAATGTGTATGGATTTGATGGTGCAAGAAGGATTAGATATTTTGGAGATGAGGTTATTAGTAAGAAGGAGGTAATGGGTAGAGTGAGAAAGTTGAAGAATGGTAAATCTGCAGGTATAGGTGAAATTACTGGTGAAATGATCAAAAACGGAGGCGAGAGCGTGATTGAGTGGATTTGAAAGTTGTGAAACAAAGCTTTTAATTTAGGGTATAGTTCCGAGGGATTGGAGGAGAGCAGTAATCGTATCCTTATATAAGGGTAAGGGGGATAAGGTTAATTTTAGGAGTTATAGGGGAATTAGTTTATAGAGTGCGTCGAGTGACTGAAGGCCTGATTGGTGAAGAACAAGATGCGTTTAGAAGTGGTAGAGGATGTATAGGTCAAATCTTTACATTGAAACAAATAATGGAGAAAATGAGAGAGAAGAAGAATAAATTGTATTTAGGTTTTATGGATTTGCAACAGGCGCATGATAGGATTAATAGGGAAGCTCTATGGCAGGTGTTAATGATATATGGGGCTCGTGGTAGGCTTCTGAATGGAATTATAAATATTTTTTGCTATAGTGAAGCGTGTGTAAGAATAAATGGAGTTGAAAGTGATTTGTTTAATGTTAATAGCGGAGTGAGGCATTGATGTGTGTTATGCCTCCTTGGTTATTCAATTTGTATATCGATGGGGTTATGAAAGAATTAGAGCTGGGGGTGGCAGGGGAAGTTGTTAGAATGATAGAGAATGGAAGAGAGTGGAGGGTACACTACCTATAATATGCGGATGATTTGATTTTGTGTGACGAATCTGAAGAGAGTTTGAGAGGATTGGTAGAGAGATCTTGCCAGGTATGTAAAAGGAGGGGTTTGAAAGTAAACGCAGATAAGAATAAGGTTATGTTTGTGAATGAGGACAGCCTTCGGTGTGAAGTAATGTTGGATGGTGAGTAACTGGAACAAGTGTCTGTTTTAATATTTATGATAATGTTGGATGAAAAAGGAACGGGTGATGCAGAGTGTAGTAGAAAAGTTGTGGATGGTAGGAAGGTGGCTGGAGCAATTAAATTCTTGGTGGATGTAGGGACTAAGTTTTGAGTGTGCTAGGGTCTTACATGAGGGTATATTGTTACTTGTTGTTAATTTGTTAGTAGTGAAACAACTAAGGTCTTTAATATGAGGTATAGATCTAAAGTACAAAGTGTTCAGATGGACAATCTTAGGGGTGTTAGGTGTTAGAAGAATTGATAAAATGAGTGAACGCAATAGGTAGTTGTGGTGTGAAGAAAGGGATAAATAAGAAAATAAATGAAAAATTGAGATGGTTTGGTCATGTGGAAATGATGGATAATTGGTTGATTAAGCGGATATATAGTGGTGAGTGTGTTGGGAATTTATCGGGGAGACCGAAGAAAGTGGATTGAGTCAGTAAAGGAATGCCTGAGGAGAGGAATGTGGTTAGGCAGAGGTGAGAAGAAAGTTGCATAATAGGGAGAGTGAATGGTGAGGTTTTTGAGAGTTGTATGGTTGTAGCCCACTGGGCCAAGGGATGAACCCTACATTAACGAGATGCCATAGTGAAGGTCCGTCGCTGTCCCGTGAATCTCTAGGGTCGATTTTTCTTGACTGCGGCGAGTTCTTACTAAAGGGTATAAAAGAGGCGGTAAGGCTGGGCGTTCTTTAGACTTGCGTCATATTCTTCTTACTACTTCCTTCTCTGTTTCCAGTGCATAAATGCACTTTACCCCACTTTGGAAGAGAAGGTGGTGATGTGATATATATATATATATATATATATATATATATATATATATATATATATATATATATATATATATATATATATATATATATAGGTTATATACATATATATATATATATATATATATATATATATATATATATATATATATATATATATATATGAAGTGGCAGGAGTGCTGGGAGAGTTATTTCTTTTCTCCTCCACTTCACAAGTTGTAGTTGAAGTTCTTT
>JABUQX010068484.1:0-40391 GCA_015478945.1 Trachelipus rathkii | reverse complement strand
AATTATTATTATTATATATTTATATTATTATTATTATAATTATTATTCATTATAATTAGAGTAATTAGTAGGTATATGTCATATTATTATTATATTATCACTTTTATTAATTATAAATAATAATATTCACTCTTAGTAATAATTCTGTGTATTTATTTAAATTCCTCTATTAATAATCTCAGATGAAGGAAACGAAAATATTCTCAATCACCTCATTTGAATAATTACACCCCCATTGCTCTCTGTACTGCCACTGTTGCTATGTAATTATTTTATTAAATGAGCCTTGAAAGTGGACTGAAACTCATCTGGAATTCGCATGACATGCTCTGCTCTATATAATATATTTATTCGAACTAAAACTTATCTTAAGAGGATTCGACACTCGTCATCCTTGCACTTTCAGAGTTGCTGATTAGACGAGATTCACCTATTTATTGTCGGATATCTCAAAATTCTTCGTTTTATACATCGATGAATTTTCTAATTTACTAACGGAACGTCTGTCGGCAAAGTTTTTTTTGGAATATCTCTTTCTAAACTCACTTTCGAGTGGTCGTCGGTGCGAATTTAAGCGAATTGTTTTATCGCGTAATAATAACTTAAAAACTATTGTGTAGTTAGATTTCGAAGCAAAAAGTTCGCGACAGTCAGTTCAGCTATTGTTTCACTGGGCATACTTACATTCACTCAGCTAGATCTTGTCGGAATTATTAATTGTGCACAATTTCATCACCTGAGCCTCGATCGATTTAGTCCACACTCACTAGTAATATAAATTACATTCGTAGCCACGATGTTCCTTCTTTTAATTTCGTATATCTCCAATTGCAGATATGGAGTAATATAACTTAGATATCATTGCGAAATATTGACTAAAGATTATGCTAAACGTTATCATTGATAATAATTCCTGCAGATTACACTGCGCAATTTTCTGCCGAAATATCCATTCATTACGTGATAAAAACGCGAATTGCCTTTCTATCTCATGCTTGCATTTATCGTTTTTGGTCGAGTTATAATATTAGATATCGTAGTAATAATGTAAACGATTTGAGTGTGCTCAGGTATGTACCCCTACGTGCTATTATTGGGAATTCTCGTTCAATTATTTACTGGCTAATGTGTTTGACTGTGCATTGGGAGTTATCGAGCATTTACAAGTTTAACGGAATTAGGTATATTTCATTCTTCGTCAAGCTATAATGGTTTTATAAGTAATTTACTGGCGAATGTATGCGTCAATTCGAGATATATTCCTCGTAGTCTGATACTTATATCTGGACAACATCCTTTAGTGTCAGTAGCTTTCTCACTACACACTGTCAGTTGTTTTTCTTTGACAGTTCTCACCGATACTCAGAAACATTATAACGAAGAGCCTAGTGATCTCCGCTAGATTTTTTTCCTGCACTTAATTATGACTTTGGTCGTTGTTATATGTCGTCTGTGTCTGTAAAAAGAAAGACTCTGTCGTTTTCGGTATAACACTTGAGTAATGATTCGACAATATTTATTCTTCTCCCTATGTTGGTGGAGGAAATATGGGTATCGTTTTACTCGCGGCGGTGAAAGTTTATTTGTGTCTGATTAGTGATATTATTAATTATTATTATTATTTAACTTTATTTATTATTATTATTATTATTATTATTGGATGATTCAATGATAGTAAATGTGTGCTTACATGCTAATTCTCTTGATATTGAACTGTTCTTTCAAGATATATGGTGTGGACTGTACGTATCGTTATCCGCCAATCATATCGCACATCATCCGCTCTCGCAATTTAACTTCTGTTGTTAGTTTGTGACTTTCACACTTTCGAAGTCAAATTCTTCGATTTGAAATCTTTTTTTCCCGACAGCTTGATTAAGTGGTACTTATCATTTCTATTTCTTGCGAATTTATCATTTGATTCAATAGTTCACTTTCCGGTTGAACGCTTTCTAGCCCGCTTATGAATTTTTTAAATAATAAAGTATAGTTAACACAGCATTGGACCGAATCTTCTAATATACAAGAACTGTATTGGGCTGCCCGGATACAAATGTGTTCCTTCTCGAGGCGTTTCGTCCCACTTCTGTGTTAAATCGTATATAGGCTATGGTATTTTTATTAGAAAATCAACTGACACGCGCCCATCCTCAGCCACCTCATCGAACGTCTCGATATGCTGTTCCTCGCACTAGCCATATCGGCGAAACCTATGATACCTTAACGATTTAGCGCCCATGTTGAGCATCAGATGTTGAACATTGAGTGCTCGGTAGCTTTTTTACGCCATCAGTTCGTTCGCTTTTTATATACTCTCAGCTAGTTGTATCTTATACTTCAGTAACATTTGTCTACATCAGCGTTCGGTCTTCGAGCCTTGTATGAATAAGTAGAGATTTCGAAAATATTAGGCACCTCGATCCTAGTTATAATCGAATAGCTGTTATAAAAATCGATACGAGCCGATTTTTATTAACGTCGAACTCGAAGCACACGTATTGCTTAAAAAAGTGTCAACTGCATCGCTTAGAGGGTTCCTTATCGATGTTCAACTTATTGCTAAAAAATACCCTTGTTAGAAGTATAATATTTGGTATAAGTTAAACTCAATTGGAGTAAGAATTCTTAGCGCAGCCACACTTTATACTCCGCTTACTAGTATCGTTCAGATTTTGGATCCAAAGTCGTCTATTACGTCATCGCCGCCAGCTTTCAGATATTTCGCGTAGTTTTTATTGCGGGTGTCAATGTTTAAAATAAAAATCCTCTCCACTTTTAAGGGGTGATGTGATATGTAATACTCGCAAAATATTATTGTTAGACGGTTTGGCTCTAAATTATTCATTACCACGTCGTCATCATACGTCTTTCCTCGCTGCCGTTCTGGTCAGTCGTCAGTTCGTCTGTACGTCTTATCTCAATGATATTCTTGTACGAGTGATGAGGTCCTGCGTGGCATTCATCATTCAGTAGATATATAGCCGGTATTCGACTAAATGGTCAAATACAAGTATAGCTGAACTTGACTTGTTGTTGAATATCTTGCTGTTGCACTCCATCGTCCTGATGATAGGTTTTGTGGTCTGTGTCTTTTTATGCTTGTGGTGTCTGGTAATTGCGGCAATTCCTTTTATCGCTGTACCTATCAAAACACGTCGATCCAGAGGAGTTCTGTCTGTGAAATGACACAGACGGTAATTGTTCGTTTATACGAAGACGAGAAAGTGCCGAGGAGCCCTCATCGTTTCATGATCGTGCTTTTCATTTGCAGTTTTGAGTCTTTACCCGCAAGGCATTAATCCGAGGTCAAGCCCTCACCGCCCCATAACTCACTCTACCTATAATCATGTTTCTTCGATAAGAATCGTCAAAGCGTGATCATTGTGTTCGAAGATTTCTTAGTAGCGAGAATAACGGTCGAGAGATATTTCATAGTGGAGTCAATCGCAGAATGAGAAATAACAGGGCTCGCATTTTTGACTCGGTCGAAAGCAGTGCTGTCGGTATCCCGATCAAATATTCTGCAGGTTATGCGACCAGGCGAATTAGGGTGCCATGAGTGTGTTCCTGTATAGGGCGGTACGTTCCTCGCTTCCGTCCATCAATCGCGCGTGTGATCCAGGTCCCATTATTGGACTATGAGTACTGAGTGTGCCGGTCCTGACTCTTCAAATTTCTTTTTCCCGACAATGTTGCCGTAGGCCGAAATTCTATCATATCTAATTGATCGTTGTTATGGTCGTATATAGACTCATCCTTGGATATAAGCAGAGGGATAATAAGAGAGTGTTTATCTTATCTCTTCTTTTCTTCAAGTTTACTAACTCATTCGCCATAGATTTTAATTAGACAATCATCGAGGACCTCATTCCGTTTTGCAATTAGTCGGGGACCAAATCACAAAAGAATCAAGAGCATAATTAATATTCTTCCCCGCTAGATACTCAGCACTGTGAAATCGCCTTTCACGGAAGCCTCAAATCGCGGGCACACCGCTATTCGTTAACGTAAATGAATAGTTCAACGACGCTCTCATTAATTACCGTTTTCCACCCTTTTTCCGATATTCAATGCTCTTTCAGATTGTCTTCGTAGACGCTATTTATATTATGTTAGTGACTTGTCGCCTCTCAGCAGTTTCGAAAATCATTTTTCCCAAATCGTTACTCGCGGATTTCACTTGAAGTGTTGCCAGATATTGATGATGAAATTAAATTTATATTAATTCCTTTTTCGAAACATATTTTACTTCTCACTCCCATTCTATTTCGTTGACCGAATGAGAATCGTAAAGGAGGGGGAAGTAATACTTTAATCCAGCCGGCTGCACTTGCGCGTCCTCGCTCTCGCCCATTATGTAAATCTCACCCTTTCCTCCTATTCACTACTGAGTTGAAAAAGTAGAGCCTTCGTGAATAATTAATCACTCTCACTATTATATAATCGTCTACGTTTAGCTTAAGTGCCGCCTCCGCCGGTTAAATTCTTTCGCAGATCACCTTTATTAGAGATCATCTAAAAATCTCATAATCGACTGAGGCAAATAGGTAATGGTTACTGTGAGCGTAATAAGACTGTTCATCGCCTTCGTCAATTTTATTGCTATCCACGAGGATAGTGAAACAATATTTCGCTTGCACATGCATCTCCGGTTATCTGGTAATAATTACGATTAGTTCCTTGCATTACGTCCGAATCACTCGAACTTTGACCTTCTAACGACTCTGACTATGATAAACTGCTGAAAGTTTATGCGAGACTCAAACACAATTTTAGTTTTTATTAGTGATCAATTTATGACTGATAGGATATATAAGGATTAATGCAGAAAATCTAACGTTATACTTCCATCGTAGTACGTAAAAGTTGGATACATTTGTGCGATCGAGTTATTATCGGCAGCCGTCCATTTCGTATAAGAATGCTTAGTTATAGCATATTGGTAATTATTGTGGTTATCAATATAATATCCCTGTTTGTGTATTCTTGTTACTATTTAAGATCTCTCTTTTTAGCTTTATTCTACATCGTTCTCGAATACATGGCATGTGTAACGATTTTACTTCTTGGAGGCCCGAGTCCGTCGAATTAATAGGTGGTGAATTTACTTGTTATCGAGACGTCTTTCCCGTCAATTATGTTTACCTAGCGAGGTCTTGTTCCATTTACCGACATGTTTTAGCCTCGCTCTAAGTGGATACTGCACCAGCGAGTGTCATCTTTAGCAACTGCAGTGTAGGCGTTATATGAATAGGCGGATTAATTCTACTTTTTCCGAAAGGTCTCTGGCTTCTCGTTGCGATAAGTAAGTTGTGATGCAAGCCTTGCACGTCTTGATTAATCATTTTTGTTCGATTGTCCATTTGGCATTCTCGCCGACAAAACGTTTTCTAATGATCGCTATCGAATTAGAGTGTACTTTTGAAGTGTAATTTTTCGAACTTCAAACGAACCATTTTTGAGCATATCAATAGAAAATTACCCATTTCCTGGGGATTAAAATATGGACTCTCTAACTTATCTGTAAATATAACTACCCAAAGCGATCTAGTTTATATCTCTTGCTGATTCGCTCGGGATCTTCCCTGCACACATCCACTCTCTCTCGTGAACGCTGTGTACTTCTCGCAGGTCTTGCTCACACGACAGCCAGCCGGAACGGCTGTCAAATTAACAAACACTTCGATTATTTGAATTTGGCACGCCTAAGGTGCTTATAGGTAAATTAAGCCTATATGATGTGTGTCCTGTAAGGGAGAGCTTTCCAAATTGAAAATATCTTAGAGAATGCGACATCTACTTCGTTACTCATCATTCCGACACCAGCAAAAAGGATATGTACGAAATACGGTGTGAAAATAGCCACCTAGAACATTACATGACCAGGCAATGTGGAAGTCTTGATTTACTTAACAACAAAACTTCGCTCATTCTTGCTCTCACAAACAGATTCCGCCTTCGTTATCGAAAACGGTCGTCTACTCCAAAATTTACACGACATTTCTTGCAGTGCAAATGATTAATATACTTAAGATCAAATGGTAATGTACTTGGCGTGCTTGATTTTCTGCACGACATTAGATGGTATTTAAGTCAATATAAGTAGATAAAATGAATGATGATGGAGTATTTCATACTATTCCAATAGAAGGAATAAAAAGAATATTTATAACGGGTAAGTGCAGAATCAAAAAGTAGGAAGAAGAAAGTCGAAAAGGAGAAAAGAAGTTGAGAAAGAAATTCATAATGGAAAGAAATTCAACTTTACGAATATTTCTAAAATGGGGAACATGTGACTAAATAATTCAGAAATATCAATTGTAATAATGTTTTCTTAGGAAATGATGCAGCAAGTGATAAGGCAATAACTGTTCAAAATAAAATATATAAATAAATAAATAAATAAATAAATTTAGCATTATTAAGATGTCTTAAAAGAGCTTTGTGGATAGTTTCATGGACGACACCTGCAAGTGAAAGTGACAACCTAATTAAATCAAAGTTTACAGGCAAAAAGCATGCTTGATAATTAAAAAATAAATATTATTTTTCCTAGAACGCCAAGACAAAAAAAAAAATAATAAAATAAAAATAAATAAAAAATATTAAAAAAAAAATTCAAGGATACTGAAAATTAATAAGTTTTCACTGGTTGAATGTAAAAAAATTTACAGTATATGAGGCGGAATAATAGGGAATTAATGAGAGTTTTGATATGGGGGTGTTGTTCAGGGGGAGTGGCGGAGTGGGGAGTGAGGGAGAGGAAAGGAGTAAAGCCGAGAACTCGGCCCACAGTGACTCCCCCGTCGGCCGTAAACCCCCAAAAACTTTAAATTTACGCGATTCACTATTAGGATATTGTATAGCATTTTAAAATTTCAATTAAATTTTGATATACCATCTATTGTACAAAATTGCTTGACAAAATACAAGAATGGTCATCCATTTATCAGTAAGCAATATCATTTATCAATATTTACAAGTAAAACTAACATTTTGAATCAGGAACCTGAAAACAGGAATCCAGAAATTAATATATATATATATTTATATATTATATATATATATATATATATATTTATATATATTATATATATATATTATATATATATACTATAATTATAATATATGTATTTATAATACATATATATTATTATATATATATATATATTATATATATATATATATATAAATAGTATATATATAATAATATATTATATAATATATATATATATATATAATATTATATATATATAATATATATATATATATATATATATTATATATAATAATTTATATAATATATATATAATATAATATATTTATATTATATTATATATTATAATATTAATATATATATATATATATATATATATTATTTATAATATATATATATAATATATATATATATATATATTATATATATAACTACTATTAATTATAAATATATAACAATATATAATATCATATAATAATATACTTATATATTATTAATTATATATATATATATATAGTAATACAATATTCTATATATAGTAATATATATATTATATATATATTTATATTATATAAAGACAACAAAAGGAAATATGCGTTGTTAGCAAATTTAGCGTTTGAGATACTGGAACAGATAAGAAAATGGATGTTACGTCATAACAGAAAAGAATAAGAAGAACATATCAAGCAGAACAAGGGAAACATAAATGAAATACAATAAATAAATGAAATTACAAAAATATTGTTATAAACAACATATGAAACAACTAGTGACGCAGCTGAAATAACAATTCATAACATTATATCAGCGAAAATTTTTCCGCCACAGAAAAAGAAAGATATTGAGATTGGCTTAAAAATTCAAACCTAATCCTGAGTTATGACTAGGACAAATCTTTAATATTATAAAGAGACAAGGCATAACATATCAACCCAAAATAACCTCTTAAGCAACGTGCAAATAACTTAATAAGTTTAATGCCACGACAACAAGATACGAAAGCCTGCAAAAAATCAAGCAAAGTCTATTCTAAGCCCAAACTGAACAGCAAAATATTGATGCTAAAATACAACAGCAATTTCATGCATTGCTTTCAGGTTTTAAATTCAATGTTGAGGTCATTGGGAAGAGAATATGATAACTATCATTACCTACGAAAATTAATAACCGGATTTACCCATTGCAACTGTAGAAGCTGCATGAAAGAAAGATGCAAAATTTGACTCGGTACCAAAAGCCCATTACATTTTGAATGAAAATTTTGGCAACGAAAGGAAAAAGGCTGCCTCATTAACAAATACACAAATGATCAAACAAACAAGAATACGAAAATAAAGCAAATACGAAATTTCTCTATCTTTTTGATGATTGCAATACACGATCCGAGTAGATTCATCAACATTAACATCAGGATCAACGCCCTAATAAACTTTACAAGATTGTTAATGAAATTCTCTTATAAAACTAGAGAATGGATGGAAGAAAACGATTCAACCCAAATCCAAAAAGAAAAATGTTATGAAAAAATTTAGTATTCCTTGTTTTACCTCTCTATATAACCAGATTTATTAAATTTACAATTAGTATGACAAACATAACTGATTAAAAGAGGAAAGGATATATAAGAATAGCCAGTCTACTGAAAGCCAAAGACAATTTTTACATCAACGGAAAACCCTGATCCAGGAACTGTGCAATGTATGTGTTGTTTGCAAAAAAATTAAATCGCAACATAAAACTAACTGCTATTTCTTGAAAGGAATGTCATATGGTGAAAAATCCAAATTTATTCGTGATAAGAAATTTTGCTTTTATTGGGGGGGTTTAATTCCCTCTTCATACAAGTAAAAACTGGGAATAAAGAAATAAATTGAGTGATGCACAAAAATAGATCTGCAAACTGTTCATGCTACAAAGAAACCGTCGAAAGTAAAAAATCAATCTAAGTTGAAACGCAATTCAGTGAAAAAAACAATCTTGATTTGTAGAATAGCGAATAACAGCTGCCAACAAAAAAATTTTGTTTTTGCTACCAAGGATATTTTCATCGATTAATTCCACGTCTTGATTTTTCTCAAAGGTTTTCATTTTAAACTTCAAAATTTATATTATTTTAAAGTTTTTTTTTGTTGTTGATTGATAATTTTAATGAAATTTTTTTTTTTATTATTAAATCTTTAATTTGCTTACATTAAATTTTTAATGTCAAGAAAAAAATTATTACGATCTTTTTCAGTTTAAATTTTTTTCAGTTTTTCAATAGCTTCGATAACTATAATTTGATTTTTCTTACTTTTTGGTGAATATGCCGGAACTAAGAAGAAATATATACTTTGTGAATCAAGAATATCTGCATACTTTGGAATGAAAATCGGAGACCAAAAAAGGTCTTGGCTCATCCATATGGTTTTGTAAAACGTCGGTCGAACATCTACGTCATTTTAAAAAATGGGACGAAAAAAAAAGACTTTAAATTTTTGCTTCAAGACTTAAAGAGGAGCCAAAGAATCACCACAGTGACTGATATTTTTGTTTGGTTAATGTGAAAGGTATCAATCGTTACAGAAACGTTAAATCTTGAGTATGCGGGATTTGGAATCGCAGGGACCGTGTACCACACTACGAAAGATGTCCCCCATCCCAGTTAGTTCACTACACTCCCAGACTGATCTGTCTTGTATGAATAAGATCAGGACTTTGGTGTGCACACTGCAGATAGCTGGTAGTGATATGAAGAAAAGTAACTTCTAACAGCAACTAGGTTTCTCCTAGGAAGAGAATCAATGATTTGGTTACCGAGAGTTAAGTCTCTCCAGCAAGATTCTGAGCTTTTAGCATCTTAGGACTAAGTGGAAAAAGAACTAGTCTCAAGGCGAATGTAAAATAAATTTTTTGCGGACAAGAGAGTTAGTACTTCTTCCATATTCATTGAAGAAGACTAGTATACCTGTAGAACATCCCTGAAACTCCTGACTTCAATGGGTACCTAAATACCAACCAGAAGATTGCGATTGTTTATAGATAGTTTTCAACGAGAGCTTAAAATTTATTGTTACACATATGGCAATAGTTTATGCATCGACCAATGGTCACTCAACAAGCCTGAAAAAGGAATATGAAATACTTGCAGAAGCTTAGATATAATGAACACCATGATCTATATGGCGTATGATTGAAAATGGAATCAACACTCTTACTTGGCAAGCAAAGCGGACGTATACTAATTACCCTTGTTCATATGCCTTGTGGGAGATAGTAGGGCTAAAGGAGACCACTGGGAAAAAGTTGTATGGCTGCTAGGGAAAATATGACTAAGTGCATCAAATATCATTAACAAACCACTGGTTGACCAGCGGAAAAAAATTATTTTTCCCACCCGCACTTGTCAAACTAAGACTGATGAAGCAATTTGTTAGGGCCAGACAAAGATCTGAAAGTGTTTCAGAATATATTTGCAGGATTTTTCCAGTGGTTGGAGTATGGAGGAACTCAAAGCTGAATCTTTAGCGGCCCTCACATTCGCCAATATAAAAGGATGACAATTTCATTAAATTTCCATGATAGAATATGAATCATTGCCCAGAAGAGCATCTGCAGCTCTTTTTCTTGGAACCGATAAATCTGCCAACTATGTAGAACTCGTACAGAAAACGCTTTCAGACTTCAAAAATTTTGAATGCTAATATGAGCATAAAACTTCACTTTCTACATAGTCACTTAGATCGGTTTCCTGAATCTAGATGTATAGTGAGGAACCAAGGAGAGCAATATCAGCTGATTGCAAGAATAGATACCAGAGGAAGATTAGGATACACACATGATGGCAGGATATTGTTGGAGCCTTCAACGCGTTGATTGTCTACATTCTGTCCACACATAAAACAATCATTTAGACAGCGATTTGTAATGCTTTAATTGTGATTCCATTGTACTGAATTGAATGTTTTGAGAACAGAAGGTTATTTATTCGTGATAAGAAACTTTGCTTTAAGAGCCTGATTCCCTTTCATACAAGCAAAAAATGTAATAAAGAAATTAAATGTAGTGTTTTCAACAAAAACCATGCAACTGTTATGCACAAAGAAACTGCTGAAATTAAAAAACAATCCAAGGTTGAAACTCAATTCAGTGAAAGAATAGCCTTAAATATATAGTAAATAACAATCAGTCAAAAGACGTTGCTGAAACGCAAGAAAATGACTACGAAAGGGACACAAACAAAAACAGTTACTTATGTTGACACAAATATGGGCGCAAACACAAATGGAGAACATAAACAACAAAATGGAGACATACGCAGAAAAAAAATGTGCGCTAATGGAAGGCCAGTTGTATCAGCAGCATACAAATACTATATAGGGAATACACCAGGCAAAAATAATGAAATAGATATAAAACAGAAAAAAGCATCAATAGTGGTGCAACAGGGTAGGACATTTTTAAAGAGAATGTCGAAAATATCAAATGCGTGGTGCCTTGGGATGTGTGAGTAAATGAAACATCGAACTGCGGAAATGTGGATCAAGAAGATGGAGTCCAGATCAACAGGAACAAGGTTACAGAAGACAAGATCAAACAGAACATGGCAGAACAAGAGTACAACAAAATTAATTGGGAGACCCTTGAAAAAAAAATGCTTTCTATTTCGCGAGTAGTAATTAGGCAATTGGTAGGGATACTTTTGATATCTCACACTAAGAGATTAACGAGTATATAAAGCTTAATGGATAAATATTGAGAACATATAATAACAAGTTGCACATACTATATCGGAAACACCAGTGTAAGCTACTGCGACATACACGGGTAATAACTGAAGCAGGAGTCAGAAACCTGTCAAATATAGACCACTGTTATTACTAAACCAGTACCCGGCTTATTCAAAGGTGAAATATATAGTTATTTAGGATCACAGAAGCAGAAGGAGTTTATATATAATATAAGCAGGTAGTCATCTAGGTGAAAAAAGAAGGAGGAAAGGTGACCTTTAAGATTTACTACGAAATGGTAAATTTACAATTTACGTATATTGTCTCTGATGAACAACATAGAAAAGAAGAGATAAGAATGAAGCAAAGACACTAGGGTGGTTGAATTTGCGGAGCAAGCATGAGAGGCATATGCGTATGCGGTACGATTGTGAGCACGATAAAGGGAGAGGTAGGAAAGGGAAAAATCTCGGTTCGAAGAGGAAGCACTAGGGGCTAGTAATAGATCAAGTACTCGCGCACTTGGAACAATTTTGTATCACACAAGACAAATAGATGTTCAGAACAAATGAGCAGGCCAATTGATGTGAATTTCAGTGTGTTTGGTCTCTTGCAGATGAGCGGTACTTGGGAGAGCATAATGTGTATATAAAATTAAGTCTATTGAAAAGGTCCAAGAAGGAGAGAATTCAAGAGATCTTCCAGACCAAGATGCGCGATACGAAGGTGTAATAAGGAGGAGATATAACATGAGGGAGATAGGTGCACACCACTCAATATGGTATTGTTATGGAGAATCCGCACCAAACAGCAAGATATAAGGAATTTTCAATATATTTAGATAGAGCCATTAATATATTTATGTAGGTTCAGCAAACTTTATATTTCATTGTGGTAACTGAAAAAAGGTATTGAAGATGAAGATAATCAATTTATTAGAATGCATGATTTTTTAATATACAGGTAACTAAAATAATTAAAATGATTATAGTATAGTGAATATATGGTTCTTTCACAAGGTATTAGGTGACAAGAACAATAAGGTAAAACAAGCTTATTTACTTTTCCATAAGTCGAGGGGAATTATGTGTATAATGGGACTGTGATTTATAATCCTATGCCAAGTATAAATATATATATAACTACGAGATAGAAGTAATAATCTACCGACTTAATGATTGGGTTCCAGTAAAGGCTACTTGGATTTCAAATCAGATTAAGCCCAGAGAAGGAAGGTATTTTTTTTTTTATCGCACGATTATGATACAATATCTAAGTATAGAACTATTCTCGATATATCTTGGGACACAAACATTTAAGGGAATTAAGACACATACACAGCCGAGACACGAGGATATACATATTACACACCGTTTCTATAGGAAATATATATTAGCCAGCGAATTAAGGATAAACCAGCGAATACCCCACTTCCTTAAGCACAAATGAAGGAGACACTAATAATTAAAAAATTCCATAATGAAGCAACCTGAGGTAGCCCAATGGTTACGAGGAATATATAGCACTTATTTGGTACAGAGGAACGAAAAATATTCTCATAGGGAATATTTATACACACTCCCACTCTCCAAGAATTTGAGATGAGTAGCACTCAAACAGTAAGAATGGACTCAAAAAATTACAAAGATGGTAATCACTGTAGAATAAATACAACACATGAGAACATGAGAGGGGAGGAACTAAGGATAGACAAGGAACCATTGAAGGGATGATGTAATGGACATACTGCGTCGTCATTACAATCTCAGAATACAGGCTACATCACATTCATCGGAAGAAATTAACAACATGGTTAACTCCACGAAAGTGAAATTACTTCTACTGTCAAGTATTACACAGTGCCTATCAAAACAATCTGGCTCACTTTACGCAAGAATGCACCTCACGCACTGTGACAACAACATCTCGATGACTACCATATTTACTCGGATTCGGTCACATCAACTCTTACTTTCTCTCCCGTCTCTCATAAACATATTACTATCTAAGCAAATGGGAGCCAAAGAAGAATTTAGCCAAAGGATCAAATGAAGGAAATTCGAAAACAGGTTCTAAGGTAAATTATTTATTTTAATATAAGATAATTGCGTGAGCACCATGTTGACCGCTAGAATGGAGCTACCACCAAGTAGTGCCTGTTATAATGAGAAAATAAGGTAAGGGATCAATACTTCTGTATCCTATGCAATAGACTATAGCGCCATAAACATATAAGATAACAGTAATATTGGATTATTAAACTGAGCAGCCATTGCAGAATATTTCAATATGTATTTCTAATCAGGAAATATTATTTATCCTGATTTATATTCGAAGGGTCAAGATATTAATCAGATGAAAATATAGAAGAAGATAGTAAGTATGAGGTGAATTTTACTGTCATTTTCTTTACCAGTATAGTGGCCAATACAGATTCAGAAAGATTGAGTTTAATATGGGTTAAAAAGAATTGGTTCCAGTACCAGCATTCCAGAGGTGAGAAATGCATAAGGATATTAACTAGAGATTTAAGCCGAGACTAATATATTATAATGTATGGTGGTGGTATTATGGGTATATGTGGAAATGATGTTCATCATATATATCTGAATATCTAAACGGCATTTTAAAGAACACTGCTATTACTGAGTCGAATCAGGGTTCATTATACTAACTGGATTTTACTCTCACGAAATCCAATGAGTTAACAAATTAAAATCAAGTTACAAGAGTGCATTCAGCTAGTGCACTCAATAAAGGAAATTAAATTTTATAGGACAATATTCTCAGTATGGAGACTGAATAAGGAAGCTCTCAAGAAATTTATATGTGGATCAGATGATGGACAAGTATTATATTTAAGTAAAGTCATTGTTTTGAAATATATTTAAGGAAAGCTTTTGATACGGTACCTAGGAATGATCAACTTTCAAACGTAAGTTATATATTAAAATATATATAAACTGTCACATGTAAATAATTTGATGTGTCTATATCTCAATTTCACACAAAGATTCATTTACTTGTATCAGTGTAGGATATAAAGTAATATATGATGTATGTATCGACACAATTGGAGTATGCGGCAAGAAAACAGCGACTAACTTATGAGCTTATTGAAAGTCTGACAAGAATAAACTGAGAGAGAAATAAGAAAAGGGACAGGGACTGTAGAGACTGGGGATATCTCGGGAAAATAATCTAAACAACACTAAAAGAGATACAGTTAAGAAATAACTAGAAGAGACGTTGATCTGTATGTATGCCAGTTTACGGGGTTTGGGCGGATGACATAGAGCGCAGGTGGTCATGTGTCGGGTAAGTCTATGAGAGTATCATACTACTCTTATTAGGAGTAGAGGAAAAAACAAAGATAGAGGATCAAATATTAACACCTCCTCAGTCCCAGTGTATCATCTATTGTGATATAGAAGCGATAGTATAAGCGGAGGAGGAGCACTCTACAAATAGAGAAAAGTAAATGAGTACTAATAATCGTATAGATATGCGGCTATTTTATGCGTAAATAAGCGAGAGTATTTATTATAACTTAAGAAGATTTTTTATTTTAAGTCAGGTCTAATAATTTTTGTAGGATCCAAGTAGTTAATTTGGGAAATTTATTTTCCTCACTATCACTCTATCAGGGTTATTATGCTCACTATGTATTTATTCATTCGTTGTGTCTATTATAATAAGGAAGATGTAGTGCAGTATCCGCCTTCCCTGTGCTTTTCCCGCACGTAAAAAACAACGCCTGCCCTGATCCTATTCCTGCAACACGTAACTGGTCCGATCTGAGGGTGATGCATGAGAGAGAGAGTTCGCGGAACTTTAAAGATTAACTGAATAATGTTATGGGATGTTGGGAGTAGAGCAGATTGATTGTGTTTTCGCTAAAAAGTATCCAAATGGTATATCACGGTACACAGATCTAACTGAAAAAGGGATGATTATAAACAAGTAGAAAGTTTCTGCGCGCTGACGGAAGGACTTTAACTAATATGAATTAACTGAGATAGGCGAGTTGGGTGAATGAGATTTTGTTAAGAAATAAGGATTTGTTGTAAAGGTGAACATCATCGAGCTTTGTGTTCTTGTATCTAAACAGGAAATGAGTACAATCTCAAGGCGAGTAGAGAACCGAAAGTGTAGCATGCGTAATTAAATCATGTCGGACAGAATAATCCTAGATATAAGTCACAGAGCAATAGTTATGGTATTGTGACTAGTAGGTATGAAGGTCGGTATGACGTACGAACAGAATGTGCTATCTTGATAGATTGGTATTCGAAAATGAATCCCAATCAGTGCGGAGGGAGCTAGGGGATTCAGTAGTAATCAGGATCAATATTCTTGTTTTATGTAAGATTAGTTAGTGGGGGCTTGGATGGAGAGGAATGTGATATGGAAGAAGTGGGAAGAATTAAGAGGTCATGCGGAGAAGAATTTAATATACGTGATACAAAGAGATAACAAATAGAGAAAGAATGCGAAGTTGACTTCTATGTAGATGTCCAGCGCCTTCGACAAACAATAGATTAATAAGGTTATAGAGCATATGCAACAAGACCAAAAAGACCAGGTGCGTAACCGGGGATCGTAATGACCATCAAAAATGAAGGAAATGTAGCCTCTAACTCAGTATGTTGTCGAGCACAAAGAAGTATGTTTAAGATAGGCTGCCTGAGATAAGTCTCAGGCTATATAGTAGTAATCTCAATCATTAAAGTCTCGAGCAAAGGACAGAGTTAATGGTTAATCGAAATCGAAAGAATAAAATTATTACAGGAGGAAAAAAAAGACTCAGCGAAGGTAAGATAAGAAAGATATATCTTTTTAGAAGATATATTGAGTACATAAAATGATTATGTGAATAGCATCTCATAGAATGTATTGTACTCTGCGACCTAACACCAATAAAAGATGCTCATGTGGACATTATTAGCCTATGATCACCGAGAGGAAAAAGGACACACAAAATAGAGAGTCGCATTAATGTAGGAAGAATGGAAAAGAGCTCATAGTCTAAAGTGTATAACTATTTTGGAATAAGACTCGAATAGCAAAGACGTTCACCAGCATGGACCAAATATCTAGAAGTGAAAAGACACGTGTTTATATTTTCTCTGAAGGTCAAAGTCTGCGAGAGAAGTATATATTGCTCAATATAGCTACACTGTGAGAATCACGAAGAAACTATGGAGATCAGGAGATCACTAGTGAGGCAGTCTACTACAAGAAGTAATTGAGCGTGCGTTCTGAAGATTCGGCGCAAGTGTTCTATACATAAAGAACATGAGTGGAGTCGACTAAGTTATAGTTCTAGATAGAGGAACACAGCACGCTCTCTTGGAATATTTGCGCTAATCATAATAGCTGTCTTATGTGAAGTGGTATGACATAGTTCAACATGAGATTGTGAGGAGTTAAGAGCTAGCGCATATATTAGATATAGCGCATCGTACCCAAAGCGAGGAGTAAATACAGTATATATTATCTTACCGTGCCTGAGAAGAATACCAGATAAAAATAACATTACAGAACTAAAATCAATATAAACAGAGGTATATAGTAAATTTAAGGTAATAATAGGTATATCCAGTATATACTCACAATCTCATTTACTAAATTACCCATTAAAGATGTATAATGTATGATACATTTAGTGTATTAACATGCAGTAGAATGTATTAATAAATGAATGAAATACTTAAATAGGTAGTGAGGATGAATTATAATAAAATTAACTCGTGAATAAAATACAAGAGAGTATACCGTACGCGTGAGTGAATCGAAAATGAAGGATATTATTTAAATTATGTAGTATATATGAAGTGAACGTAAAATAGCTTAATATGTATTATTGAGTGGGGACAATTGACTACCTAAAGAGAGTAAATACTTTGTCTATACACATTTGAGCACTTATAGAGAAAATCACCCACACCAAATAACTATTGTATTACAGATATAAATGTACCTGAACATGGGGGAGGAGGAGTACAGATATTCTGGTGAGTCACAATTAGTATTAAACACGCCGAAAGCACACAAGTCCCTAGCTTGGATCAGTGTTGTATCACTATATATAGTTCGGGTAATACTATATACAACTAAAAGTTTGTACATCTCAAGTGGGACATATTGTTTGTACATAAGGTTCATGTGTCCTTTTGGTGTGAAGACATCCTTATATGCTTTTCTCATACATGGCTAGCGATTATAGCATCTTCTGAGAGTGTGTGTCTATTATCTTTTAGACTAAATCTAGAGAGTGGTTGTCTCCTTGAGATATGAGAGTAGAGTGAACTCGTGTGATATCCTTAGTTTGGACCTAATCATCTTGCTTGCGATCGATGAGAGTGAGGGAATAGAGAATACCAATTTTTGTCTAATGTCCTCTATATTTATTATGTTATAGAAACAAGCACATTAAGATTCATATCATTAGTTGATATATTAAGGACTAACTAATGGAGTCACGACTTTAATAACAAAATGTAGAATACTTCACACCCATAAATAATATATTAGTTAGAATATTATAGCACTTGTTCATCGCGCTATAACATGCTGCTTACGGTATTACATCCGCTTATTGCATGATTTACATAGGCACTACTGGATAATATCATCCGCCTTATGCACGTGAATATAATCTAAGTAAATTAAACTAGGATATATACCATAATTATGAGTAGTTACGTTGTTTCAAGGTCACTTAGTTAAAGAGCTTTTCACAAATATCATATCACAACAGAGGCATCTTTTTGAGATTACACTTGGTGATATTGGAACTCAACTTTGGCCATTTATTAAGAGGACAATAACAGATAGCGATTCTTGGATTGATTATATTGGAAGAAAGGCATCATCTGTCATAAATCACTACGAGGTAGATTGAATGAGGAGCAAGGTTTATATATTAGTTGATAGGTTATTGCATATTAGATATATGATGCTGAGAGAGTAATAAGATTACCATTACTGCGTGATGAATAATATTTAAATATTTGCGTACTAATATAACATATATCATCACGATATATAAACGTAACATCAATGATTATCTAGTCAAACTAATCCAAGACATGGAAAATGATACTCAGTGTGAATATCTAGAGTAGCAACCATGATAGAAGAAGGATCTAGTAAAGAGAAAATTGATATAATACTAAATCTTATGTGAAGAAACTGGATGTTGATTTGAGTTGTGATTAAAGCCGTAATTTTATTGTAGGTAGAGATATAAACAACGAGGAGTTATTACTATTAATATATTAGAACGAGAATTACCATTTTAATTTATTATTAGTATCTTATAATAGGATGAAAGAATATAATATAACGGCAATTATTCGTTAGTGTACTGATAAATTAAGTGATTTAATCACCAAATGGTTATCCAGTCAGTTCTCGTTATATACACATTTTGTTGTATGTTAAGATTTTATATTCAATATCTATGACAGAGCATATTGAGCTTACACATACTGAGGACCAACTAAGCGCAAAAAACTTATCTTAAGAGCTTGCGATTGGACAGTTATGTCATAGTATACGTTACGGTTAATTGAGTATGTCATACTCTACACAATAAAGGTATTATCATACATCTATTCACATTCACCTTATATGAGAGGTGAGTGTCATGACATGTCCACTTGCTATGCATAATATAGAGGGTAGTATACCAATGAGTCATATATACCCACCAGTTTATGGCTTAGATAACTGCTCAAACCGTTGCTACATTACTTCAATTCAGAGTTACGTAAGCTAAAGGATTGAGACTGTACACTAGCTCAATGCAATAAAAGCGAACGAGTGATAGAGGAAATGTGGGTTGCATTATAGTCTCTATGATGGTCTGTGGACTCAACCTGTCCACAGCAATAATAGTATACAGATTCCAATATTCCCACTGAAGATTCACTTTAGATCTATATGTCTATAAGTACCAGAAGGTGTTACGATCAAGGAGCATATTTAGCACATAGCATTCTAAAGTATGTTAGACGATACACTATTGGTAAATAGAGGTCCTCCAATTAACAAATAATGGGTACTCCACACATTAGTATGTAAAAGTGGGGTAGGATATAGATTGATTTAGCGAGAGAAATTATGATATAACATATAGTAATATTAGTGGAGTATACAATATTCTGATCCATCAAAGGGTATATTACACACTAGATCAGAGAATAATTCAGAGTTGGGCCGGTGCTTAATTGTATGGCTATATTATTATTATATAATCTGACTACATCGATATGTGGTTGATTTTAGTCTACTTATATATAAGATACGTACGGGAAATTCCAAAAGATTAAACTTAATAATTTTAAATATTAACCATTAGTTTGAATCAATAAATGAGCACTATGTATGAGGGCAGGTCAACCAATTAACTTATACAAAAGAAAAACATAAAATTAATCTGAGAGTATTCCACATGAAACTAGGAAACAGTCAATCACTTGGCCGTTCGAACCCATGAACATCAAAGGTATAACTATTAAGTATTGACTAATTTTGAATCATATAACTATTTGCTAGTTCATGTGTGCCAAGATTTCAAAGAAAATTATATTTTCTGTTGGGTGTATATAATTATCATTAGTATTTAATATAATACTCACTATAATACGAACTAAATATAAATTATAATTAACAATTTACTATATAATATATACGTATTATTTATATTTTATAGATTTTTTGCTGTTACATAATACTTATAAAATATATTATTATATACTAATTATATATTAATAATATATTATATTAATAATATCAGTAATATATTGTCTATAGTTATATATATCATATATAATATGTATTACCTATATATAGTGTTATTATGTAAAATACTTCATTATATTAACTACATGACACATGGTATATAGGTGAATTTGACACCTTATATCTTTACTAAAGTCCTTGAAGAACACACCTTGTGAGCCTCATTATTCCTTACTACAACAGCAGCATAGTTCGATGTGGAAATGCATGTGTATGAGCCCCGATTCTGATCTATATCACCATGTACCTATAGGATAGTGAGTCATTAAATATGAGTCGATCATGGATAGGTAAAGGAAACACTCTCATCAATATACTGTCTATCCACCTAATATTAGTCAGTTCATGTAGGAGCCAATGTCTTTATATTCACATAGCCAGTAAATCTAGATTACTCTTAAAGATTAGTAACGTTTAACACTTATCTATTAAAAAAAAAATACCCATGATCGGTATTCTTTATTAGTTTTTCACTTATATATTAAATTAAAATAGATATAATCTCCAGAAAAAGATTCATGCTATCCAGGGATATTAATATATGGCCTTTTTTACACTTAGGTTGTTCCTATAGAGTATAACTAAATAGTTAGTCTTGTGGTGGAATAGTATCACTATATATATGATGTAGAGGGTCTAGAGGTATATATATACTTATCTGAGAGTTAGAGGGTTCCCATTTTTTACTATGATACTTAAACCTTTTAGTATAAATAATATTGTGGCTGTACACATTAAATAAGATATGCTTCACTATATAACTATCTACCCATTACTGTCGGTATTTACTCAGTGACAGTTTTTTATTAGAAAATATGCTAAACACATGCGATACGAGAAGATTATAACCGATTATTTATCTCAACTGTAGGAGTTTCTAATAATATGCAGTTGAGCTGAAATAGATCAAATACTATAGAGGTATTGAACAATAATGAATGAGAATAGCCACCCAGTAGGTAATCATGATAATATATAGATATGCCTTTCACGCAATACGCCTGGTCAATAGGTATAGAAATGAACATAGAGTGAGTATCATACCAGGTATAGAGCCTACTTATTTATAACAAATACGAGAGGGAAAACCATGCGGACCATTATAATCGTTTTAATATCACTATGTATGCGAGCCAATTTGAGGTTATAAATCACCAAGCCATAAAAGCGATACAGGGACTCAAACGAGTATTCTTTAGCCAGGTTAATATAGGCGTATCATACATAATAAAATATAACATGATAGGATATAAATTTATCTTTGAGTACAATATATAATATATAATATTAGTATAAGATATTATTTATGTATATAATATATATATTTAGTATATTACATAATATATTATAATATATATATATAAATATATAGTATAATAAATATATAGTTCTAATATAATATTATTTTAGTAAAGTAAATATATATTATATATATATTATCTACTATATATATAATATTAAGTAATAATATACTAAATAATATATATATATATATACACTATATATATATCACTATATTATATATATATAATATAATATATATATTACGGTATATATTATACAATATACTAATATATATATATATATATATATGGAGTATGGTGAATCAAGGTTAATTGGGGCAGGTTTGAAACCTTTGGAAAAACATATCTCTTCCACTACGACTTTATAGAATTTATGATCCTGGCTTCAAGTCCACAGTTTTAAATCATAAGACTACAATTAACACTTGGGGTAATAATATTTATGTCACTTAAAATTAATTAGTAACTAATATATTATATATAATATAATATATATATAAATATATATATATATACTATATATAATATAATCAATATCTATATATATTATAGTAATTATATATATATATATTTATAATCTATAATATATATTAACTACTTTATATATATATATATATATATATTAAAAACTTATTATATACAATACATAAAATATATATTATATATATATATATAATAATTATAATATATATATATATAATATATATATATATATATTATATATATATATATTAATTATATATAAATATTATATATAATAATATATATATTATTAATATCATACTATAATTAAGTAGATTAAGTATATATATATATAATATAGTATATATATATATAATATATAAGTAGATTATAGTATATAATAGTATATATATATATTAGTATATAGGATTTATATATATAATACAATATATTTATATATATATATATATATAATTATATATATATAATGTATATAATATTATATAGTATAAATATATATATATAATATAATATATTATATATACTACTATATATATATTATATATAAGGAAATATCTATAGCATCGGAACGAATAAATATTAGGAACTGTTTCACAATAACCTCTTGCTCCATCCTCCTTAAGGAGAGTGGGATTGGTATCAATAAAAGGTTTTCGGTTTTAAATCTCCTTTATCCAGAGCTCATCATAAGGACCAATACCCAAATGGTCGACAGAAAATGGGGTTGACATGAAAAGGTCAACATAACTATCAAAAAATTTTCTGTGCACCGACCCGCTGCAAAGGCGTTAGGTCATTAGGCTTTTGTTAATAGTTAGGTTAGGGTTGAGGTTACGGTTAGGTTAGTTTATAGGTTAGGCCTTAGTTAGGAATAGTAGGTAGGTTGGTTCAAGTGCGTAGCGATAAGCTAGGTTAGGTAGGTTAGCGTTTAGGTTATAGTTTAATAGGTACAGTTAGGTTAGCGTTAAGGTAAGGTACCAGTCGAGCGTTCCTTAAAGAAGACATACTAGCAAAAATATAGCTAGGTTAGGTTAGGTTAGTCATTTTCTTTAATAGGTTAGGTTAGTCGTATTCTTTAATACTGATGAGAGGATTTCAGAGGTTTCTCAATCCTTTTTTTAGATGGAAACCAAAGCTATAAAAAGAATAGAAGTTAAATTCATTTTCTGAACTATGTACAAAAAAACAAGTTTCTATATTATTAGAAATCTTGCTTGCTAAAGCTGTTTGATTTCTATATATTAGATTTTTTTTGCATTTTTCCTATTTTGAAACTTTCGTACCGATCCCGGGTGCAGGTTCTTCTTGAAACCTGCAATCTCTCCAACAGCCATATTAGTTAACATAATTTGTAGGACTTTAACGTGAAGAACCATTTCAATAAATATACTTTACCCACCCTTTCCATGATTAGGGCTTTGCCCATGAATCCTGGTAGAAAACGTTAAAATAAAATTATTTCTTGATTATAAAGAAGCTTAAGATATAGTAAGTGTAACAATTTGTAAAGAAATAAATACCAGAAAATATAAACTTTAAATGTACATATAAATATAAATATAAATATAAGTTTAATTGATTAAATTTTTTTTTTTTTGCTAAGCTACGCCAATAAAACAATTTAAATTTATGTATTAACTAAATGAATGTACCTAAACTTTGTAAAGTTTAATTAAATAGAAACGAGATTCTTAAAGTTATAAATAAAAAAAAGTAAAATAGAAACTAAGGTCCTTAAAATAAACTTTATAGACGAAACAATCCTCCATATTCTAATTTGTCCCAAAATGGGATCAATACTTGGAATACTTCTCCTTTCTAATGAAAATGTGAGTTTCTAAATTTCAACCCAAATCTATGTCACGAACTTTTGGAATTGTATCACGTCTTGTGTATAATGTAAGCAGCCTTTAAGGGAATAGGATGAGAGAGAGAGAGAGAGAGAGAGAGAGAGAGAGAGAGAGAGAGAGAGAGAGAGAGAGAGAGAGAGAGAGAGAGAGAGAGTTGTATGTAAGTGGAAAAGGTCGGATCTGCAGATCTACATGTAGAAAGGTGAAGACGGGCTGTAGGAGAGAGAGAGAGAGAGAGAGAGAGAGAGAGAGAGAGAGAGAGAGAGAGAGAGAGAGAGAGAGAGAGAGTTTGTATGTAGTGTGAGACAGAGCAAAGGTTGCTGTAAACGGTGTCAATAGGGCTGTAGGAGAGAGAGAGAGAGAGAGAGAGAGAGAGAGAGAGAGAGAGAGAGAGAGAGAGAGAGAGAGAGAGAGAGAGAGAAGAGAGAGAGAGAGAGGAGAGAGAGAGAGAGAGAGAGAGAGAGACGAAGAGAAGGCATAAAATTGTATCACGTGTCATAAGAAAAATTCTAGAAGAGGCAGGAAGGCAGTATGGGCAGTAAGATTGAAGGAAAGGGCTTCAAGAGATCTTGGGGAAAAAGTTGAAAGGGTTCGTAGATGTTGAAATTGCATTATGTTTTATGTAAAGCAGAAACGACTTTTTTTTTTAAAGGATCATATGTCTTATTAGGGGAAAAAGGAGATATTAGAGAATCGGAGAGTGTTTGAGGATGCCTGAGTATGCCTGAGGATAAAAAAAGAAAGTTGAAAGTTGGAAATAATTAATCGAACAAAGCTGTGACAATTTTGTGGGAAAAGATAAACATAGGGAGATTAGTTAGTACTCGGTCAAAACACAATGTTGACTCTGTAGGAATAAAATAAAACAGAATTTTTTTTTTAAAGAGGTTTTATAAAGAGGTTTCATAAAGAGGATATCAGTGGAGCTCAGATAAATTAATTGAGGTTCAGTGGGACAAGAATAAAACAGATCGTGATCCGGTGTGACTTGGATAAATCAGTGAGAATTCGAAGGATTAGAATCAAACCGAAAAAAGTGCTGTAGAGCTTGGATATAAAAGTGGCGATTCTATTGAGTTTGGACAAACACAGAATAAGGATTCATTGATTTCCTGATAAAACCACATGTGGATCGTGGGATAGAGAAATAGCTAATAAAGTTTATCTTTTTTTATCTTTTTTATTTTACTTATTTATTTATTTATTTATTTATTATTATTATTATTATTATTATTATTATTATTATTATTATTATTATTATTATTATTATTATTATTATTATTATTATTATTATTATTATTATTATTATTATTACTTTTTTGTGAGGGTGTGTAGATGTGTGTAGGCGTGTAGGTGTGTGTGTGTAGGTGTGTGTGTGTGTGAAACATAACAAATTTATAAAATTGTATCGATAATGATTAAACTTTTCTTCAAAATTTCACCTACACTAAAACTTATATCTAATTTTTTTAGAAAATATTTGCTGCGTTGGAGATAATAGTTGCTTGTACTTCTAGACTTACTCTGTACGACAATAAAACAAAATAGAAATAAACATCTGTTTTTACATATTTTAAGTAGTCACTGAAAACTAAGGCAATGCATGAAATTATTTGTCTTGCGCATTAATATACTATATTATATATATATATAAGAAGGATATAATATATAATATAATATATAATATATAAACTATATAATATATATATATATATATAAGTAGGTAATATATGTTATAAAGTATATTGAATGAAGGAAAAGCAATACAAGCCCATCCAGACATCCTAGAAATCTTTAATTTCAAAATTCACACGGTTTCGGGGAAATATAACCTATTTCTCAGCTTCAGTAAAAACTAAATTATACATAATACGTAGAATACATAAATATTAACTAAATATTTAAAGTATAAATTCTATATAGAACACTATAATTCGGGAGATCCAGGTTTAAGAATTTCCATTTAAACGTTCAAACAAATAGTTATTCAACAAAAACATCTCCTATAACATGCGATTTATCAAAAAGAATTAACGACATTAAGAAAACAAGACGTCGCTCATTCACAATAAATAAACTGGATCGACTATATATAATATATATAATAATAGGATATAATAATAATATATAGAAATATATAGATAAATATAATAATTTATTGATATTATAATATATATAGTAATATGCCAGTTCATCACAAAACTAAATTGTTAAGTCTTAATAAACAATATTAAGATATTTAAAATGCAACTAACTTAACTAAAGGTAGGTCCCTAGTCTTTTCTTAAGGGTATTTTTTATCAAAAATTGAAATTGAGGATAGATATTGATTCAGTGAACGTGAAAAAGGCGAATTTGGTATACTATCGTTTTCTTGTAAATCATTTTGAGGTACTTTAGAAGGCGTAGGCTGATTGGAGGCATGATCCTCCTTTTTGTTTTTTCATGCAATAGGCACATTAAGAAGGTATAAACCAGTAATTTCTTAGCTTTCATTATGGAATATATAAAGTAAAAAAAATTTACGTGCTAGAATTTTGAATATCTGAATTTAAATGCGGAAGTAGATTTTATACCTTAATCATTGTCTTCACTTGAATTTGCATTTTCGGTTACCTTTCTACTTGATCGAACCACTAGTTCCACTTCCGTTTCTGTTCGATATTTTTGTCTCCGTAACTTTACCTTCATTTGATCTTCCTTCAATCATTCTAAAAGATTTTCATATGTTACAGATATTGCAGTTTTAACTGTAGGAGATAGCTTCAAAAAAAGGCTTTTCATAGATCAGAAGAACTTCGTTAGAAAAAGAATGTATAAGAATGACAGATGCAGAATGCAATTCATTTTTAAAGTCTTCTGAACTCAAAATGCTTTCCAATACAGACATACATAATTGCGATGACTCTTTAGGAAAATCGTCACATGTTCCCTTCATCAATGGATTACGAAAAACCATTTTACTAAAAACCATACATACACACACACACACACACACACATATATAGTAATATTAGTTCAAGGTTATATCAAAATAATAGCTTACTATATATATATATATATAGATTGTTATAATAAAAGTAAATACATATATATATATATATATATATATATATATTCACCTATATATATATACATAATAACGTAATATATATATTATAATATATATAGTATAGTATTATATAAATATACATTATATTATAATATATATATATATATACGCTATATATATATATATGAATAATATATATAGGGATAAAAATAATAAATAATTTATTATTTTTATTATTTCGTCTATACTATCTTCAGGTACTAAGTATGATATGAGAATATAGTATATTATATATATATAATAGTTATATATTAATTATATATATTTATATATTATATATATATAATTAGTATATAGTATATATATATAATATATAATATATATATATATATAATAATATATATTATAATATATATCATGTAGTAAATGGTTGTGGGTGTGGGGTGTTTGTTGTTGAGGTGTATGTTTATCTGGTGTAGGAAAAATATATGATCTATGAATTGTAACCGAAATTAAATTTAAATTAACTAATTAAAGGAAAATTGGTTCTTATATTATTAGTTTTTTGCTTGACAGGTAAATTAGATTTTTAAACCTTTGGCTTTAATTACTTTTTCGAAAATTAATTTATTTTTTTTAAATATATTGGATCAGTTGGATACAAATGGCAAAATGAAGGAATTAAATTAGAAAGAGAGAAAAGATAAATGAGAGGAAATAAGGAAAATGATATTAAAAAGTCGGTGAAAATAAATAAGAAATAAAAAAAAAAAAACAGTCGAAAATATATTGAGTAGGAGAGATAGAGAAGGAAACCATTAAAGAAAACAAGGAAGAAAAAAAAGATAAAAAAAACAAAAGAAAATAAGAGAGAGGATTAAGAATGGAAAAGAAAGACAAAAAAAAAAAAACAATAAATAAAAAATAGAAATGTACTTATGAATTTAAGGTGAAACAGAGAAAAAAACAAAGAGAAAACAAATGAAAGAAAATAAACAAAGAAGTAAAAAAAAAAGAAAAAAAAAGAAGAGATAAAAAAATTAAATTAAAATTAAAGAATGTGGTAAAGAATAGAGAAAATAAAAAGAAAAAGGAAAGAAAAAACGAAAGAGGAAAGAAGCAAGGAAGAAAAAGAAATAATAAGAAAGAAGAAAGAGTAGGAATAGGAAAGACGAAACAAGAATCAAAATAGAAAAAATAGAATTAGAAAAAGAAAAATAGAGAAATAAAATGCATAACATAAAAGAAAAAATGGAAGAAAGGAAAAAAAAAAAGAAAAGAAAAAATAAAGGTAAGGAAAAAAAGAAAAGAAGAAAGATAGAAAAATTAGAAAAAGAAAAAGAAAAAGGAAGAGAAAGAATAGGAGGAAGAGAGAAGCAAGCAGAGAAATAGAGAAGATAGAGAAGACAGGAACAAAAGAAAAATAACAAACAGGAAGAAAATAATTTTGGTTTTCAGAAAGTTTGGCACCAACACCCCAGCCTACCCCATAAATATATATATATATATATATATATATATATCATATATATATATATATTATTATAAATTATATATATATATATTATATAATATTATATATATATTTATATATATAGATGGTCAGAGGGTCTAAAGCTGACATCTTGTAACTCGAGAACGGCAGTACCTACAGTAAAAAAAATTATATTATTTATAATCAGCGGAAAATTCTAAGGATGGGTTTTTATTTATTTATTTATTTATTTTTTTTTTTTTTTGGCAATTATTTTTTTTTCGAGAAATATTAAAAAAAAACAGAAAAACATTTGTAAATAAATATGGTCTCTGCACGATCGGGGAACAGAGGGGGACGCAGTTCCCCCGTCGTCTACCGGGAGGCCGAGAGAACCCGACTCCTGCCATCTTGTGGTCTACCCTATGGTATTCTTTAGTTAAAATAATACCCAAAGTGTAAAAGGAATAAAATTATTCTTTTTTAACTATATATATATAATTAATATATATGTATAGTTATTTTATATTATAGTATAATATATATATATATATATATAATTACCTATATATTACTCATACTACACATATGACAGTTTACACATAATTGGTTATAATCAGCATTATTGTCAGACTACGCTATGATAAAGAATGAGAAGGGGAGGTTCTAGTATGAATATAGTATTATAATAAATGTTTCTTAAACATATTTAAATTTAACTTTAAATTTAAAACTATTAACTCAAATAATTAAATTCATTATCATAGCGACATTATATTAAAATTTATTTCTAACCTTTAATTTTAATAATAAATTATAAAAAGTTTATCTATAATTAAATACATTATATAGAAGATTATAGGGAATGTTATGTTTAGGATTAGAGTTGATAACCATGACACTAAAAATGATAATCTTAGTTTATATTATTGAGTATATGGTACGGGGGTACGTAAATAAATTTATTTTTAAATTGAGAGGAAATGGCATTTATGGAGTTAACTGGATAGTCACACGGCTAATATACTAATAAATATAATAAACTATACTCAATATGATAGTTAACTCCGCAGTAATCATTTTAGTACAACTATCAGGTGATAAATATATATACCAGGATTAACACGGCTCACAATTGAATATATAATCCTTTAGATGGTGTATTCAGCAGCCAAGAACTATCTTCATACTCGATTATCACACATCACGAAAGGGTAAATATTATTAAATTGGCATCTTGTGTTAGTACGATATGAAGTGATAGGAATAATAATGCGATGAATGAGGAAATACATTAAAATGTACGTAGCTAACCAGTTTTACGTTGAGGAATATATTTATTAATACATTTATATGGTATTTAAGATATAATATATATTATTTGCCTTGAGTACTTGTTTATTTATCATAATACTTTGAGAAACGTTTTTTTATCTAAATATTTAAGTTAGTATTTTGTAATTTAATGATATTAGAGAGAATTTCGATTTTTTCTCGGTGACTACATTCAGGCGTGCGTTCATAATATGGTGGCACGTTGCACTTGTAAAAATATATAGGTGAGGTGTAGCGCGTGTCATGTGATCTGAGTGACTCAAAAGCATTCACTTGAACAAAATGTAATTGTCTAGTTATATGAATTTAAAATTTATTATTATATATATATATATTATTATACACATGAAATTAGCAAGTATAAAAAAGTATGTTTTAACTATAAAGAGATATTACATAGAGGTAAATATATAATGAGTAATATCATGTTTTACTAGTTCGTTAAACTAATAGCTATAATACTTGGTTAAAATATGTATTACAAGTTTCGGATAATTGGGTAATAACACGGCTATTCAATATAATATGAGTTTATAAGTAAAGGATTTATTATATCAGTTAGGCAACATTCGAGTAGAAATTTACCTTTTAGTATATTATATATATCTATATAAACTAATTTATAAAGGATTGAATGTTTAGACTATAAGGCTGTTATTATCAAAGTTAATTATTATAACTTATTAATAAGGATTACTATGATCTACCGAGCTGCTAATGCTCATGACTTTTAAATAAGGACAATATATATTTCTCATTATACTCAAAATAATAATTTTAGTGTATATTGATGATATTAGTTATCATATATATATATATTAAAACATGAAATGGATATATCTATCAGGAGAGCAAATTGCGTTATATGTTAATCAGGCTAAAATAAAAACTCTTTGAAAGATAGAGATGAGGCTATTAAAACTCTAGATACTAAGTTAGATGACTTAAGAGAGAGCTCTATGAGGAATGTTAAAGTTTGATATTAAAAATATATATAATATTACGGTTTTTTAAAAGTTATAGTTAGATATATATTAATAAATATATATATAATAATATTATATATAGTGACATCACATCAATTCAGTAATTGGGTGAATACCGGGCTATATATATAATAGATTTATAATCACTATATGAGGAATTAAGCATTGTTTAAGAGATGAAAACAAGCGTCTTAATTCTGAATTATTAGATACAGCTGAAAGAATAAAAATGTACTAGATAATATTATAATATATATACAACTGTATATATTAGTAGGCTATATATAATCCCGGGGACAAAAATTAATGGGGCATACACTGGGGGCATTTATGGCAAAATTACACTGCAAAGTGGTTTGACAACCATCTACTTAATTCTGTATAGAAAATTAGTTAAAATACCGGGACATGTAAACAGTATGTATTATTTTACCTTGTAATTAAATTATTTTTTTTTAGATATTTTACGTATGTTTTTAAATAATAATTTAAAAACAATACTCACAATAGCTCATTGCGATCCTTGGCCTTGCACTACTGCAGAAACTTCGGCTGAAGCGCCGCCTCCAAAATGCTCGTTGCTGTGCGGCCCGACGTGGGACCACCTGTGTAACAGCTTACTCGAGCGGCCGGCGCGAGTAAGCTGTATATTATGAGTATTATCTGAGACAGCAAGGAGTTTATCGTGTAATAAAGATCGTAATTGAACACATACTTATTAAATGTTTTAAGGCTTATATATTTTATAAAAAAAATCTTAGAGTAAAAATCTTAGAGAGTAATTTTAGTATATAAAAAAGAGCAATATATAAAATAAAAAGAATACAAATAACACAGTTAAAGAAATATAAGTGTATAAGCTCGTATGTATATATACATATCATAGCCAAATAGTATTAAATTGAATTAATCTCTATATGTAATTCTGCACACTACCTTCTTAAAATTGGATTTAAAAAGAGATGTTAATATCACTGTGTATTTTTCACTATATATATTAACTTATCTATCCCTAGTATACCAAGATATCAGTAGAAAAATTTGAATCATAAATTAGTGCTAAAATTTGAATTTCAGTCGTTGTTCTATGTGTCTAACTAACCATTTCTCAAATTATTTTTTAGTTTTAATCTTAAATCACCATATGAATAAAAAAGAAAACTCTTCAATTTATATGTATCTAATATGCAAGTGAAGGATGTGAGAGATATGAATATCAGCATTTATTCGCAATAATACCCCCTTCTTAAGCTAAACAAATTTCCACAATTATCAATATAATCAGTTATATATAATATAATATATATAATATGCTATAATATTAATATAATATAATATAAAATATAGATTATAAAATATAAATAATATACAAATATAATTATAATATTATATATGTGTGTGTATGTGTTGTGTGTGTGTGTGTGTTGTGGTGTTGCGCCTGTGAGTGAATGTAAGAGTTGACGTGTGAGGTAGTATGTGAGGGTATATCATCAGAGAGATTAACGTACAATGGTTAAAAAGATACCACACCCTCATAACAGGTATAATATTATATGAATATACTAGCGAATACTATTTTAGATCACACTATATGTAAGTAAGCTCTACATATTAAATAATATAACCATGAGATGAGAAAATGAGGCAGCAACACATAAAACATTACAATAATATCATTAGAGTATAACAGTTACGATGAGACGATAAAAGAATTAAAAATAAGTATTTAAATAAATAAGATTTATATTTCATTTATATTATATTATTATAATAATATAAATTTATTATTTAAATTATATATATTATATATTATTTTTACTTTATATATCATTAAAATTACTTGAGTTGATTATTTGATGTTAATTTTAAGTATATAGATTAAGCTATTATTTATATATATTAATTAATTGACTTAATTCTATTATATAATATTTTATATATATTTATTTATTTCTATTATTATATTATCTTTAGTGATTTAGATAATTTTTAAAGTATAAGCGTAATATCTGAGTTTACTCGCTTACTCTCTTATTATTTCATATGGCTATTATGGGGATATATAAATTTTAATTTGTTTTTATGGTGAGTCGCTATTAAGGAACTTAGTTTTATTTTTATAAAAATTAAGATTGTATCAAATTCACATAGAGAGTAATTAATGGGTGCACGAATGGGGTATTAATTTATGTTCGGGAGGTATTTAAACAAAAAGAGGGCTATAGGTCTGAGAGTCCTGAGAGTGTTAGCGATATACTAATCAACCAGATTTTATTGGGGTGCAATTTCATACAGGGGGGGAGCAGCACATTACACATACAGCACACACAACACTATAATCTACAAAATCACACCGCAAACACTACATGCATGATGCCAAAAACGCATATATGTATTAAGGGGGGGGGTTTTATGTATTATATATTTATATTATTATTATATTATTTATTTATTATTAATATTATTATTATTATTAATAAATTTATAATTATACAAATATATTATATTATTACTATTATATAATTATATTTTAATTTATCTATTTATTATTATATATTATTATTATTTAATTATTACCTATTATAATATTAGGTTATTAATTTAATATTATTATATATAATTATGTATTTATTGATTAATTTATTATAAACCAGTTATAAATGGAGCGTTGACTGGTTATTAATTGTGACGGTATTATTTAATATTGAATATTATATTATAATTATTTATTGCAACTACCTATGATCATTATGCATATAGACTTCTTTTAAGATATAGTGTTCATAACATTACGTAAATAGGTTTATGGAGATTATTTTGTCAATTAATGTTTCCAAGGGCATGAACGTTATGATTATTTATTGGGTGAAATATGCTCATAAGGAATACATAGGTAACTTACTAGAGTTATGTTATTGGAATTCGATGATTCAAGTTTGATTCTGTTCTCTATTGAGTGCGTTATACTCATGACAAAACAGACACTAATTTAATCACTTTACGATTCAAAGGGGATATTATATAATTATTAACATAGGGAAAATTGACACTATTGGTAGTTATTGTTTTGAGAATTGCGTTATATGTCGATTCTTAACATTATGAAATATCACGAGCTCTCTTTGCAAGTTTTCACTTGCCTTTAAACTCCTGATGGCCTGAAGGGCATTATTGTGTCTGCTTGGAAGATATACTAGAGCCAAGGCTTGAAATTATTTATATTCTGTATCAATCTATGTTAAGTTGCGCGCAGTCATATAGAATACAATAAATTATTATAAGGTACCATGAGGTATAAACACTTACGGTTATATATACTCATTAGTATTTCATATTCTGATAAGGCTTTAAACAAAACAGTTATTACATATAATTATCGAGAGAGTAGTCTATCCGAGTAGCTATATGATATTAGAATCCGCACAAGGCTTGCACTACCAGGATCCCAAATACAGAGCGTATACCGTTTGTAAAATTGGAATCAGTATACACTAATGTCAAAAAGATAGTATGACCGCAGAGGATAAGGGCCAGCACTTCAGCATAAACGCGAGTTCGATTCAATTTTTGCATCGGACTTAGACGATCATGAGCGCCTCATCGTATTATATATATTTATATATAAACGGAGAGTATTGCTCCCCTACTAGGTAGGTCCAGGACATATAACCGTACTATCTATTATACTCATTAGTCTTGTAAATTTAATACTTTTATAGGCCGTAGATTTTAGAGCTCGACAAATAGAATGTTGCTTTAGTTTAATTATAGAGTTCATTATATATTCAATGCTAATCTATCACTACTGCGCGTTATATTTCGTTGCTAGTAGGACACTTCACTACAAGTTTATAGTCGTACAGCAAATGCCTTAGCAATAACAATTATGAGTTACTCAATCCTTCAGAGAAATAATTGTTATATCCATCAGGGGATGTAAAGAAGAGAATCACAAAAATTTTAATTAGTTGCTAGTACATATATCATCACAATATAGTAGTTATGAAGATATATAAATAGTTAGAAAGGATAATTTATCAAGTGCATTCCCTAATGAAATAGATCTATGCCCTATGTTATATACGATTCGATCTCAATTGAGATGATAGAACTTATGAGAGTTCTATATACATATTTTCTTGTTGAGAAACGTCAGATAAGGATGAATTTACATATGAGATACTGGTACCATCTCTTTTTATCAACACACACTATTCATCTCACTTATATACGAAGAATTATAATTATATATCCATTATTATTATTAATATATAAGAAAACCAACTTCGTGTCTTATGATTGTTCGAAACAAATCAACACAGAATACAGAACAAATATCCATAATAATATAAATAAAATATATATATTATATATATATATATATCACCGCTTATTTCTTATTGTACACCGTAACAGGAAATAAGTCCCTCTGTTAAAGGAATATCAGAGTACATATTACTATTTATTTGACCTCCATAATCTGAGTTATCAAATAGGATCAGCACTAAGTTATTATAGTAATATTGAGAGGTTATGGATCAAGACATTTATGCTGTTCGTTTAAAAACGTCCAACTATGAAATAGGTTATGTTATAATACGATATAAATATTGGCAAGGAGGGTTTATACTCTATATTCATATCTATGTCAATAATGAAAACAGCTGAATGATACATAAAGTAACATTATACAGTCTCATACCTCATATGGGCACAATATTCCTAAGTATTAATAAGTATTATTAAGCTTTAAATTATATATATATCTTATAAATGGATACCATATAACTATTATATTCACCGCAAGTTCGATGTATTCATTTACCCTACACATCCTCACCTAAGTGATCAACCTATAAATATATATCGGCCTCTGGATTAAGATCACGGTCTCACTCGGTTGTATAGTATGGTTTCAATTTATGCTTCGCGTCTCAGGGTATCGCCTGAGGCTGTATTATATTATCGAAGACTTAGAGGCTATATTATGAAGTGGTGTATGTTGGGAACTCCTAATTTATGTAAAAAAATTTAATAATTATTTTAACGACATCACTTTAACTCTTCATATAAAAATAATAAAGTGAGAGATTAAATATACGTTAGATTCACTCACGCTCTTGTGATTGTGCTCTATATACACAAAATGTATACCCCACATTAAATATTCTAGTATAAGTCTAACTACATTATGAGTGAGTAAGTCACAATTTAATAACATAAGATAAATATTATAAATTACCTAACATATGCTAAGTTTAATCCTCTATGCTGACTCTTTATGTAATATTGTCTGAAGTTAACATTCTTCGCTGTATCCGTTCGGCAATCAATCAGTTTATCGAATTTCTTGCGTCATTAATAGACATTACTTACACACTCATTATCATTAGTCGAAGACATCTTAGTGAGTGAGTACGTATTTATGGTCTTTAAGTCATCTTATCAGTTAATAATTTCAACATACCTATTCGAGTCTCACTTTTACTCAAATATCAATATCATTATTCGACATGAATCGCTACTAATTCAGTTTTATAAAGTCGTAATGGTATCGTATTATCTAAGAACTATATTGTTAATTATCAACATATTATATAAGTCCGTAATTATGTCTAAACATACCCGTTATGGATATTATAACTACTATAATCATAGGTCAATTTAATTAGATATTATTGATTTCTGAGTATTGAAGATTAAGTCAATATATTCATGTGAAATATATTCTTCATACTCGTATTATAATATAAGGATATAATACATTATACATCATCTACAAAAATAGTCGATGATAATGTATGTATTATACTATACATTCATATTATAAAATTTAAATACTCCACAACAAGGTCGCAAATTTAACTAATGTAATATCACGTAAACTAAGAACGTAGGAATTGGGTTCACTCACCTTGAGTCCCTGTTATGAGAGACAATCCTTTCTAATATAATAAATCTATACAACAAATAACAGAATTATATTCATATTACTGTACTCATTATTATATTACTATGTGCAGTGATTATCACCTTTACACTCTATTGTACATAATATGTAATCATATTTTCAAAACTTTGTAATATTATATATTTATGAATATTAAACAAACAAAAATATTAAAAGCAGAATCGCACACGAAACATGATATAGCACCATAAGCGCCACACGATATTACCTTGTCGTTAGAGACACTCCTTTTACATTGTATATAGTTCATATTTTTTATCTATCTCATAAGCATACACTCCATCATTCATTGTCAGTTTCATTTCAAATCCACTTCACCAAATTACAAACAATCTAAAAAATTATAGCATCAATTCATTCATCATCATTCAAGGTCTATTTAGTGAGTTCGATAAATAAGTACAATCATTACATCATACATTCTATTACTATTTTGGCGATAGCCATACACATCATATACTATACTATACTATCATCAACGGAACTACAAGTGTCTAGGCAGTCCATCCTGAGTGAAACAAAATGATTAGTCTAACTAATCATAGAATTAGACTATCAATATATTTATATATAATTTGTACATATTTCTGTATTTTATACTTTAGGTATAAATTAATATAATAAAATACAAACTTTCTAGCAATGTACTCTTAGAAATTTAATTCCTTCAAAGTATAATATTAATATTATAATATATATATATATAATATATATATATAATAATATTAATATTATTAATTATATATATACTATATATAATTATATATAATATATATATATCATATAATATTAATAATTATATTATATATAATATATATATATAATATCTAATATAGTGAATTATTTTATATATTATATATTATATATATATTATATAATTATATATAATTTAATATAATATATATAATTATAATTAATATATATATATAATATATTATATATAAATATATATATATATACTATGATATATATATTAATTAATACAATAATATATATAATGTTAATATATATTTATAAAATAATTAATATATAAATAATAATAAATAATATAATATTAATTAATATTAATATATAATATAATTATTATAATATTATAATATTAATATATATATATATATTTAATTTATATATATATATATTATATATTAATATATTAAATATTATTATATATATATATATATATATAGATATATATATATTAATATAAATATATATATGTATTATATATATATATATATATTATGATATAAAATATATATATATATATATATATATTATTATATATATATATATAATAATTATAATATAATATTAGTATATTATGATATATATATATATATATATATAATCATATATTATAATAATATATATGATATATTAATATATAATATATATATATATTAGTTATAATATATTATTATATATATTATATATATATATAATATATATATAATATTTATACATTTATCTTCAAGTATCTATCATATACTTAAAATTATTAATTTATTTATTTTTACATTAAACAAATACATGCATTCTAAAAGTGAAATGAAGTAAATAAGATAAACCTCATTAAAGAATTATAATAATATTACCTAAATTTTATTTGGATATTATTTATTATCATTTTGTATTTTGCTATTATTAGAATGAATATTTTTAAAATTATTATTGAAAATGAAAGTATTGAAACGGTCCTCTATTTAATTTATTTAAATATAATTCATACTCATGCCTAAAATAAATAAGTAAGTATTATATAATACTGTATGGAGAAAATTAAAGTCTTTCTGATCATAATATATATAATTATCATTAATTAATATATATAAGCATATTTATATATATAACATCGTGCAAGTATTATAAATTATAATTATATATAGATATATATAGTAATAAATATATTAATAATATAATTATGATATTATATTATTATAATATATTAAATATTATATATATTAATATATATATTATATATATATAATATATTATAATATAATTATATATATATAATATAATAATATATATATAATTATAATTATAAATATAAAATTAATATATAATATATATTATATATATCTATTATATATATATATATATAAATATAAAATATAATATAAATAATATTATATATAATTTATATATAAATATTAATATATATAATAATATTAATATATATATATATAAAATAAATATAAAATATATATATATATTATAGATATGAATATTACTATATATATAAAATATAGATAAAATATATAATATATATAAATATAATATATATATATATATATATATATATATTAATATATATAATATATATAAATATATATAATAATAATATTAATAACTATATATATAATATATATAATTATATATATATAATATTATATATATATATATATATATATATATATTATATAATATATCTTATATATATATATATATATATATTATAATAAGTAATATTATTAATATATAATATATATTAATATATATATCAATATTATATCATTATATTATATATGATATACCCAACGAAAGGAAAAAAATATAAACTCGAGTCGATAAACTTCACTCGAATAATATATTACATTTTCACTGAGCAAGTGAGAAACTAGTTGATTTCAACTATTTTAATTATTAATACATTTCTATTATATATTTATTATACATATATTATAATATATGTTAATTGAATAGAAATTACCCTGTATAAAAACCGACTTTTTTACATCTATTGAAGCTTTTGTCCCATGTCTCGGCGTCATATATATATATATATATATATTATATATATATAATCTAAACTAATATATAGAATATATATATATTATAACGTATATGGCCCTAAATTTTAGTGTGAACCCTGCATATATATATATTATTATATATATATATAATATATGTATCTAATAATATATATATATAGTATATATTAAAAATATATATAATATATATTATATTATATATATAATATAATATATAATATAATATATATATATATATATATGGTTAGGCTTCGGTTTAGAACCCTTCTGTTTCAGGTTATGGATAAGTTAATGCTAAAGTACACACAGAGTAAATGGGGTATTCTGAACAACAATGTTTATCATAACTTGAACAAGCAAGGACCCGAAACAGAACCTAACATCCATATAATATTTCATATATTTATATTATATATATATATATATATATATATTATATATAAATAATATTATATAAGATATATATATATATATATATATATATATATATATATATATATATAAGTATAATATAGATATTTAATATATATTATATATATAATAATATATATATAATTAATAATATATATATATATATAAATATAAATAGATATAATATATTATATACTATATATATATATAAATTATAATAAATAATATTATATA